>PVJO010000437.1:0-243774 GCA_004026905.1 Hystrix cristata
TTTTCAGGAGACGTCTCTTCAAAAGTCATGCTAGAACTTATTTTCCAGGTAGGTCTTATTTTTGGGGAATCAGGGTACAACTCTGACAGGAAGTACAAGATGTACCCTGAATATTTTTGAGTTTTACACTTACTCCAAAACTGCAAATGGTCAATGTGTTGTTTTAAATAATAAAAGATAATTAGTGGAAAGGTTGAGACAATCCCAAGAACTATGATTTTGAACAGACAAATAACCATGCTAAAAGAATGGTTTACCTACTACTAATATCATGTTACTCAGCACTTCATCTTGTGGTGTTTAATGATAATTGAAAAGTACTAAATGCTATCAAGAATCAAATTTAGAAATACAAAGAATCTCCTAGTGAACAAGTATTCATTTCAGTTTATCCCTTTTTCAAAATGTTGAAATTACTTACCACTGTTCTAGTCTTTTTTTTGCAAAAATTAAGCCTGATATCTAATTTTTATTAAAATTTTTAAAATATTTAATTTTAACAAGTATTGAATTACATGAGATTAAGAAGTCTGTTACTCCATCACTAGAATAAAGGCTAACTAAAATTTTAACTGACCTATGACATTAGCACTGAATGTTTTTATTACTGTAAAATGAGTTAATGAATCAGTAAAATTATTCTCTTAAGGTTACCACACTGACCTACTTATCTTTTATTGAAAATATCTTCATATTAAGACTGTCTCGGCATGATTAAAAAGTAAATGTAAAGGCTCTTCCATCAGACTTACAGAGAAAGAACATGGTATTCACCAGAAAGAAGTCATGTACAGGTCTTTGCTTTTATTGGTTTAAAATGTATATTCAACAGCAGAGGTCACTATTAGTCCAAGTCAGTGGGTTTGTTCAGTTACCACTAGAAATTAGAAGACCTGGCTGAATTTATAATAAAAATCAAAAGGTGAATATAGGAAATGTAATTATACATGTATATGCCACTGTTTAAATAATCAAAGGTAAATCTAGGTAATTTATGAATTTATACTTTATTTTTTTAGTACATGTTTGCAGCACACAATGATTACCTTTATCATGAGGAAGTTTGTCCATGTGCATAATATATCTTAATTCTTTTTTGTCCTTTTCACCTCCTATCTCTCCCTGCTCCCCCCAACTCATTCCCCTTCCCATTTGCAAAAACTCTAGTTCCACTTTCTTCAATTCCTTTTTTCATCCCATTTCCCCTTCCCTCCCTGCCCCCTCCATCTCTTGTTCCTTTTCCCATTTGAAAAAGATCTTCCTACTTGTTATTATATTTTATTTTACTCTTCATTTATATTTGGGTTTCTCATACAAGATAGACCATGATATTTAAACTTGCATCTGATTTGTTTCATTTAACATTATGGTCTCGAGGTATCCATTTACCTACAAATGCCTCAAGTTTATCCTTCTTCATGGCAGAACAGTACTTTTAAAAAGCACTGATATAGTTTATATCTAGATGTCATGAGCTCATAGGTGGGCTTCTGAAGGGTGACTGGATTATGGGGGCAGTATAGCTGACTTCCTATTAGGATCCAGGGTCTGGTTAGAAGAAGCAAGTCATGGTGGGCACTGGAAGGGGGAATCTCCCTCCCTGCCTCCTCCCTGCACTGTCTGCTTCCTGGCCACCATGAGGTGAGCAGTTTCTCCTCCACCATGCCCCTCTGCTATGCTGTTTCCTCAGTGGAGCCAACCAACCACAGACTAAAATGTGAGCCAAACCAAAATTTTCCTCCCTTAAATTGTGGGTGTCGGATATTGTACACCGACAACATGAAAAGTAAGGCAAAGAATATCAAGCCAATTTTCCTATTATCTATGGAGATATCTAAATATGGATGCATATATTTACATATTTATAGTTTTACATATATACTAACACATTACTTATATAAGCCAAAAAGTAAAATTTTCAAATACTTGTTTTATATAGAAACTTTCTAAAATACTATCTTTAAAAAATAACAAAGATTTCACACTATCATAAAATCTAGATAGTATTACGGAGCCTTCTAAGAATGAGAACTTTGTTACTGGGATTGGCCATTTGGTCTAATACCAAGATTTCAAAGCAGTATACATGCACCCGGACATGTGCATATTAGCACACGGTGTAAAAAGATTGTCTACCAAACCAAACAATGTCAAATATGCCAGAACACACAGTGACATGGCAGCTTAGGGAAGAACAGGCACGGAGATGGGCTGAACCTTCAGCTCATTCCCAACACAGCCAAGAGGAAAGTAAAGGACAACTCTTTAGCGCTGACCATGTGAGCCTAAAGCTCCAAGGCAACAGAAAGACTCGCAGGGAAGACAGACCGGGCTTATCTGCCTACCTCACAGCCCAGTTCCAGCAGGTGAAGAAGGTTTAAATTAGGTGCAGTTCTGTGTCCACCGAGTTTCCTGTCTGCCTCCAATCTAAAATGTCCTTCATTATATTGTTAAAATTATGGTCTGATAATAATGAGATTTGGTTTAAATACACACATTTAATGAACTAAGAACTTTATGTCACTAGGATCATAGTTTCTTCTTCTTCAGAGGTGTGAAAGTGTAAGAAAAGATAAGAGGAATGAAGCAGGGAAAGCTACACCCATCACAGGGCTGTAGCAAGGACAGGGAGAGTGACCTCAGGCCTGACCCTCTTCCAGTCAGATCAAAACTAGGTGTACACTGAAGTGTTGTGGTCTCGCAGCAGTAAACTCAGGCAGTTCTGCTTTATAGGATCTAGCGAGGAATTTTGTTTTATTTCCAAATTTTTATTACAAGCATCTTCTTCCCATTTTTAAATGACGAATTATTCTGAATATACAGAAAAAGTCAAATCTGAAAGTAAAATAAACACATTACTCCTAACGTCAACAATTAATATTTTCCACCTTTGCTCTACCTATGTATGTGAAGACTGATTGATTGAGGTTTTTTTTTTTTTTTGTATTTTATTATTTTTTTGGAGACAGAGTCTCACCGTATAGTTCAGACTGAACTTGAACTCACACTGTAAGCCCAGCCTGGCCTCAAACTCACGGTGGTCTTCCTGCCTCAACCTCCTGAGCATTGAGATTGCAGGCATGTGCCACCGTGCCTGCCTAAACATTTTAAATATACTTGTTTACTTATCTTTGGTTGAACCATTTTAAAGTTGCAGACATCATGGCACCTAAATACTTTGGCATCAATTTCCTAAAGAACATTCTCCTGCTAATGACAGTATCTTCTTAATTCCATAGAAAAGTAAGGATAATTCCCCATCACCAGCTAGTTTTTAGCCGATATTAAAATTTTCAATTATCCCCCAAAGCCCTTTGATAATTGTCTTGTTTTGAACTAGGATCCCATCAAAGTTCATTTCACATTTGGCTCTTAAGATTCCAAGCATAGTAGCCTTTACCTACTTCATTCAGTAACACTGACTTTTTAGAGAGACCAAGCCGTTTATCTGATAGTGTCCTGCAGATGAGCGCAGTGGGTTTTAAGAGCGCCACCAAGGAGGTTGTCTACTGAGCACCATACTAATTGCTATACCACACATTACGTGAAATAATTCTCTGGTAAGTCCACTGTACTGAGAAACATCTGAAGCTTCAACATCAAGAATAAAGTTAAAATAAGAGTTAACGTCCAATATTAGGCTTTTAGATATAATATCAACAATGGGTAAAACGGCTTTCAACAAAAGAAAAATGATTAATGTGACAAACAGCATTATGGCCAAGAATGTCTGACCTTTTATCTTAGCAAACAAATACATTCCTTAGAATACTAGGGATTTTATTTATTTATTTATTTATTTATTTATTTATTTATTTATTTATTTTTGCTAAGGATGAGAGAAAGAAAAATGCATAAGAACATTTGGTAGTTTAAATCTATTCCAAGAAAAGAAATATCCTCCATCATATAAGTACATTATATCATCTCTAAGCAACAGAACAATATAAACAAAGAAATGAACACGAAAACAGTGAAAAACATGGAAAAGAAATGAATGATGGAGATCTGATATGATTCAGTGATGATGGTCACATAATTTATAATCAGGGCCACAGACGTCCTTCTATTAGTTAAAATCCAGATATCAGAGCCCAAGTCAGAACTGATGTACCGAACTTTGTTCAGAAATCTATAAAATTTCCAGTAAGACTCTGTGCCAGTTATTCTTGCCAGATTGACTGCATGATGGGACTCATGAGAGGTGACTGGATCATGAGGGCACTAACCCCATCAGTGGGCTTACCCATTGCGACTCCATAGCAGAATGGACCATCAGGGCGTCGGGCAGAGTTGGGGGAAGTAGATCACCAGGTAAGGTGGAGAGGACCTGGGCACCATATCTGGCCTTTGGCCTTTTTTCTCTGGCACTGTTTTCTTTCTTTGCTTCCCAGTTACTATAAACAGAGCAACTTTCTTCCATGTGCTTCTGTCATGACATTTCTACCTTGCAGCCAGCCAACCATGGACTGAAACCTCTGAAACCTGAACCATAAAAATACCTTTTCTCTTTCAAGTTGTGCGGGTCAGGTACTTTGTCCTAGCAACAGAAAAGTGACTACTACAGATCAGTTATGCAAATGAAAAAATAGGATTGAAATATAGTACTTGTACTTCTTAAATGAACTAGTTCACAATAATACTACCCCTAGGGACACACTAACTGTAACACTATGCACTACAGGAATTTTCAGGTCAAGTAATGGGAAGAAAACCTGTATCTTTAACATCAAATAAAGTATTCTGGCAACTAAAATTATTTGTGAGGGGTAATATAGCCTCTCACTTACACCAATGTCTTAAATCAAAGCAATAATAAAGTAGCAAGTTAGCCAATATAATACACCTGTGATAAAGAAAAACAAATTAAGTTAATTTATCTTGCTAAACTATCGGATAATTTTTCTAATTCTTCTCATGTCACGTGATACACAGTTAAAAGAATTCTGGAAGCAAAGTGACAATACAGACTGAGAAATACCTTTGACAAGGTAATGAAAACGTTACATACACACATACCGGTATGTGGTGTGGAACTGACTAAAGCCATCAATACTTGTAATATATTTACACTTACTCAGACCAAACTGACTCAAACATGCATTTCATAACATCCTCAAAGCTGCTGCCCATTATTAAAAACTTTGTTCATGTCATTTCTGATTTTTACGAGCAAGATAGCTTGAGAACTACTTTCCTTGCTACCAGGTATAGTGATATAATAGCTTGTTCATATGTTAACCATCCACTCTACTGCCTTCCTTAGCGGGGAAGAGGCTCATTTTGACGAGGGAATGGTATTGCTACTGCTGGACGACAGGGCTGATCAGTGAGGTATGCTAAATCCGGCATTATGAAATTGATTTAATGCTAATTCTTGAAATCAAATTTAGGCTTTAGTTCAGAAGAAAATGGTAGGACTACTCTTTTTTTTTTTTTTTTTTTACAATACTAGTGATTAAAAACTGATGTCAAACATCACATGTCATCTCTAGGGTAAACTTTAACAAGAGGCTGGGGATGTAGCTCAGTAGTAAGAGTGCTTGCCTAGAATATACAAGGCCCTGGGTGCGGTTCCCAGTCCTGCAAAGAAATTTTTGTGAGACTCAAGTTAGAAAATCTGGCAGTGTAGATTCTGCTGTTTGATTAGCAGCAGACCAGAAAGGAAGCGCTTCCTCCGATGACATAGCCAACACCTGATGTTCCACCCTGCCCACCTGCTCCCTTTCACCACGTGTCCTGCAACAGATTTTAGCAATAGCCTCCCACTTCTCACGCCATGCTACTTCTCATGTTTTGTGATTTTCCTCAAAATAGATCGTTTTTCTTCAAAGGTGGTACCTAGAGTACGGTGGTATATCCACGCAATTTGCGCTGTCTGATCCCCCTCCTCCTGTGCGGGGAGCAAAACTTTGAAACATGGAAAAAGCCTTAATTTCCAACTCTATCTCGAGATTTAGGTGCTAATAAAAACAGAGGTATAAGCATTCAATACATCACCTTGAACCACTCTGAAAAAGCTGTCCTTTGCCCAGACTTGTTTGTAGGTTACAAATTCCATGGTCAAATAAGGCTGGAAATCACAGGTATGGATCCTCAAGACAAAACCCACGCCCGTTTGAAAGGATTTGGTCTTTTACTCCTGAGTGGTACCATGTTACTGACTTCTTTTCTCTCCGAGAGGTTTGGGCCTCATGAGAAATGTCTTAGCAACTTTTTCAATTCTGGGGCAAAATACTTGACACCCACTAGTTAAAGGAGAAAAGGTTTATTTTGGCTCACAGTTTGTAGAGGTTTCAGTCCGTGGTCAGCTGTCTCCAAGTCAGGACAGCATCGCAGAGGGGCAGGGCTGAAGAGCCTTGCCGGTGGCCTGGCAGCAGGAAGCAGCGAGCCGTCAGAGGAGGAAGGATTACACCCTTCCGGGTCACACCCACAGTGACCTGCCTCTGCCCACAAGGCTTCACCTCCCAACATCATGCCCAGCTATAAACCCATCCATCAGTGGGTCAGTCCTGTGTCACACTCCACGCACCCATGATGCAGTCACCGCTCAAAAGTCCTACCTATAAAAGCACATGAGCTTTGGGACAACATCTAGATATAAACCATAACAAGAATCCATCTCTAGGTAATTTCATCAGCATTCAGACGTCTCCATTATATAGTAATAATGACCGCTCAGAAGTCTAAGCTCTCTACTCAGGTCGAAGGGCCCTCTCTGCCAAGTTGAACCTCACTACATCTAGAAGCGGATGATGTTATCTGTGCAGCAACACAGACCACCAGCTCCTGAACTCAGACCAGAAGAGTCATGCTTAAAAGTGAGATATGTAGCAGAATGTGTGCTGAGAATTATTTTCATGTTTTTATATTTAAGATTGTCTTATCTTCCTATGAGATAAGACAATCATCCAAAGTCATTCTGTCAGCAAGTCCAGTTCTTTAATCATTTGTACATAATCATACCTATGGAGACTTGCAGCTCTAACAGTGCCCTACATTCACTTCAAAGATATGCTGCTCAGTCACCATTTAATTACTCAGAATTTCCCACATGCTCAGCATCCTTCCTTTTATAGTCTGACACATTAGGTTTATAAATCTGAGTAGCACAAAGTAATTTATAATTAAAAGTTCCCTAACACTTATTCTGCTTTAAAAAATAAGCCACAGTTATAGCGAAATTTTCTAATTAATGGCATCTAAACTCTAGTATGTCCAAAGAATGACTCAGAGAGCTTACAAATTGCTGATCCCAACTAGAGAGCCTGAGCAAGTAGCCTGCAGTGTGATCTGACACTTACGTGCACGCACGTGTGTGTGTGTGTGTGTGTGTGTGTGTGTGTGTGTGCTGGAGATTAAACCCAGAGCCTGCCACAAGCCAAGCACACACTTGGTGTACTCTAGACTGAGCTATGTCTCCATCCCCAAGAGAATTTGTATTTTTAGCAAGTTTCCAATGCCGCCAGTTGCTGGTAGTAGTACACACCAGGGAAACAAGCTCTGACACACTTGGGATGTTGTGATTTAAATGCTAGTAGCTATGAACTCAGAGAAAACCCTGCTGGAACTCTCTACATACACGAAATTCAAGATCAAATATTATGTCTGAAATAATAGTGAACGAATTTCCATATCTAGATTTGAAAAGATCAGGGTGGTGTGGCTCAGCAGCTCAGCAGCAGAGGGCCTACTCAGCCTGCACGAAGGCTCAAACCCAGCACCCGCCCCTCCCCCTAAAAATCACCTTGATCACGACACATCATTCTGACAGTAAGGCCTGCTACACAGCTATTGAGGTTTTATTCTGCTTTGGAAAAATATTTTAAAGCATCTAAAATTTTATTGTGCGTAAGTTTCACTTTTGAGGCTCTTATTCAAGTACTGATTCTAATTCAGGTCTGGCCTGAGGCCGGAGATTCTGCATTTCTATTAAACTCCCAGCTGAAGATTTTGGCGCGTATCACTGTAGTCTCAGAGAGGATTATCGTGATCTCAATTTTCAAAATGCATCAGACTCTAAATGATACTTTTTTTTAAAGTGAAACTTGAAGTGCTAAGTTGAAGCAGAAAAAAAGGTTTTAGGCAAGAGAAAAGCATCCAAGACAGCAAAGTGCTACCCGACTGCTTCTGCTGTCAAACTTCATCAGGGATCAGTGACTGCCTAACTTTAGGCAGCAACCCGACACCAATCTGTGTGGAGCCCAGATGGTGTTTTAGGTCCAGATAAACTGACTGCTCCTTCCTGTAGAGTGGGCACAGTGAAGAACAACTGTGTTCTACGCCTGAAATAAGTGCATTATTTTGGACTCTATTCAACCTCTTCATAAACTCCTACAACCTGAGACCACCTACTCAATTCATTCCCACACAGAAATACTGAACGGGAAAATAAAGTGATCAAGTATTAAGAGGAGTACATTTCTAACACTGTGAGTTATGAATATCGCTTAGAATGTTATTACACGTGAACGAAGGAATGCAAATCTATAAAGGAAAACGTTGACGCATAACTATTTTTAAAATATTTTCTAAGCAGGAACTCAGTAGTATTATGCAGCAGGATTCTATTTGAGAAGTTAATTGAAACAGAGCAACAAATTGGCACATTAATTGGTTTTGTAACACATATTTATATTGACCAACTTTTTGCTATCTATAAGCTACCATCTACCACTTTAATATACCTTACAGGTGTACTTAAGCACTGCTATAAAATTAAGCACACTTTAAGTCCTCTAGGTGAAGTACCCAAATTTTTAAAAGTAATTGGAGATTTTTCCACTATCTTTTTTTTTGGCCGGGGGAGTGGTCAGGTTTAACATCACTTAAATTAACTCTATGTAACAACTGCATTTATCTGTGGGAAGAACATCACCTTCCTAGCAGAAATAACATGCAAACCTTCCTCAGTGAGTAAACAGGATATTCTGGGTGACAGATTGCTGGGACCCTGGTCACTCGTGCAAAGACTGCTTCTTCGAGGCTGGCTTCAGGCACCACCCTACCAGTTTGGAGCAGCATCAATTCTGAGTCTATCTTCAGACAGGGACAGTTTGAGTTTACTTATCCTTTTTACTTCCCTTAGTTAGCAGTAAATAAAAACAGGGCTTTACTTCATTCTAGATGGGCGTGCAATATGATGTCAAAATGACTCCTGAAACACAAGTATCTCCCGCACTGGCTAACCTGCACGGCCAAGTTAGATACTATCTTGCATGTTTTTCTCAAGTTACTTTCTCTTTATACTACATTTCGTTTACACTTGTAGAAGTCTTCAAACTCTCAAGGGCTAGTAGCATACTTGATTCAGTTTGCATTTCCACCCTGTGCCTCCTCCCCATTTCTCTTCTGAAACACATCACCTTAAATGACCTCCATGAAGTTCTCTTTGATTTTTCCATTTTTTCAGTTACGAAGTCACAACTGTATTATTTGAGAATTCAGCATTACGCAGATATCAGTTCTGGGGGAGAGCATGTAATAAATAAATATTAGTCTACAACTTACTATAAGACTGTGGTAATTTTTTTTACATTAACAGCAGCGATCTCATTTGTCTCGATTACTTTCTAGTTGCTGGAATAAAATATTCAACACACACAGGTTATAGGAGAAGAGGCTTATTTCAGCTCACAGTTTATAGAGGTTTCAGTCCATGGTAGGCTGGCTCCGAGGCAGGGCAGCATGGCAGAGGGGCACGGCGGAGGGGCACGGCGGAGGAGAAGCAGGGCAGGCAGGAGACACACAACAGGGAGCCTTTCTTTCCTTTTTTTTATTCCATTCAGTGTAATGGTTGCTGCCACCCGCACCTAGGGTAAATTTTCCCATTATCCACACCCAGAACTATGCTAAGCCAATCAGTAGACTATCATGTACCCAGTTATCATGTACCTACCTCTCAAGAGCTAGGTACCTCTCAAGAGCTCCACCTATGAGCACATGAGGCCTTGGAGGGGGGAGGCGAGGGGCTAGATACACACCATAATGCCACATTTCAGAAAATTGCAGCGTTAATACTGCAAAATCAGAATTTTCAGCTACATGTGAACAGATTAAAACTAACAGAAATCTGAGAAGAAGAAGATATCTAATAGGTAATGTCCAAAGAGCAAAAGGGAAAAATTTAATGAAAAAAAAATTTAAACTGGGGATTTAGCTCAGTGGTTAGGGTGCTTGCCTGGCAAGCACAAGGCCCTGAGTTCAATCCCTGGTCCTCCCTCCCAAAAAAAAACTTATCAAAAAAGTTTAAATGGGAAGAAAATACCAATTTAAGGACTATAAAAGTTACATTTATTCGTGATGCTACATTTATTGTATTCCCCTAGAAAAATGAAGAACTGCTTGTGTACCCAACTTGCACATATAAAACTTTATACAAATTATGTGTGGCACATAAAGGCCTGTGGCACACGTAAAATCCCGTCACTGCAATTTGGGTATTCCTGCCTCAGTGACTCTAGTTTATACCCAGTATTGCTGCTAACATTTAGAAATTATTTTAAAATACATTAACAAAATTTTCATTTACTCTATAACTGAAAAATAAACCGGGAGAGGATACAAGTTGTTACCAATTTTAACAGTATGAAAAATTCATACCTTCTTTTGCTGGGTCTTCCTAGAAGAAAAAAGTTCACTTTAGTTCTGACATTATCTTTCTAAGTTGTGGCTGGTACAGCGGTCATTTGTCAAAATATTTACCACATACTTTAAAAATGATTTCTTTTATGAAATGATACAACACCTTAAGGAACCAGAAAATACTAAATGGCTCTGGTTATACAATCAAAAGGCCATTCTTCCAAGAGAATAGGGCACATTCATTTCAGAACCAACCACAGAAACAGAAAGCTTATCAGAAATGTGCATAGAAATTCAAGTGCATCCTCCCCTTTCCCCTATTTTATAATAATCAAGGAGAATTCAATTTACATAATCTTTCCAGATGAGACTAAATAGTATGCAAAGAAAATATCCAAATTTCTGCAAAGGCAAAGTGAATTAAAACAATTACACAACTAATGAAGACTGAAAGGGGCAAGTGTTATTTGCATTTTTTTTACTTGTTTGCTTGTTTTTAAGCCTTACAAATGTAGAAATGATAACTGATAAACAAATGTCACAATCTTCACAAATGGAACTATAATAAAAAATAAATCAAGTGAAATATTTATTAGTAAACAAAGTATTTTATTATTTCAAGTATTGACGATAAAAAATTTCAGCAGAGCTGTTGCATTTAAAAACATGAAGCTACACACTATAAACAGATGAAAATGATGTGTTTTGATGTTGTAACAATTGAGCCTTGCACAGCGCATCTTATGAACTGTTTAAAATTAGCAGTTATGAAATGAACACGCATTCAGAGTTTCAGCTTCTTTTCTCTCTCTCGACCCTCCGGAGCTCCATTCGTTTTCTGTTTCTGTGTCTGCAAACAAGCAGAAGAAATAATTTTCATGACAAGACTAATATAAATATAAACTGCATTCACAAGCATGTTACAGCGTCTTAGCAATAAAAGGTAACTCTTGTTCTCCTTACACCGCTAACCTTCACATTGCTAAGACATCACTGGGACAAGAAGTCCAAGCTTAGAAGTTAACAGCAAAGGCTGTAAAGACACTGTTTTCCTAATAGTCCTTAAATTATTTTAAAATTTTGGCTTGAATTCCCTAAAGAAATGCGCACTCTTAGCATTCATGACACACACCTCCCCGGAATTTTAGGAACCTTCATTGTGACATGATTTTCCTTATGCAATCAGGCTGAATTTTTAAGTGACTCAACTGTATTATTTACAAAAACACAACAAAAAAGTTTGCACATCAATAGCCAAGTAGTGTTCTTAGAAGAAAAGTGAAATTTAACAATCTGCGAACCTACGTGTTCACAAATACTTATTGAAGGCTTGTGTCCTTGTTTCTTCTTCTCTGCCTTCTCCTTTTCTTCCCCTTCCACGTTTTCACTTTCTCTGAATTCCTGAGTTATAAACATAAATATACATAATAAGTTTGTATTTTCCATGGGGGATTTAGCTCAGTGATTAGAGTGCTTGCCTGGCAAGCACAAGGTCCTGAGTTCGATCCCCAGCACCAAAACAAAAAGAAAAAAAAGAAAAAGAAGGAAAGAAAATTACTTAATTCTGATACTAGGTAATATTGTAATGAAAATCTACTTCAAAGATTTTTTTTAAAGATTACCTTAAAGAATATACTTAACTGAGCTGCAGATGTAGCTCAGTGTCAAAGCACTTGCCTAGCATGCATGAAGCCCTGAGTTCAATCCCCAGCACTGCCACCAAAAAAAAAAAAAAAAGAAAGAAAGAAAGAAAAGACAAAATAATCATTATTCTGAACTCTGCTACATTACACAAAACACCTCTAACACTCGCCACTGAAGATCTGGATTTAAGAAATCAATCAATTCCGAATTGCGGAGAACTGTAAATACACTGTCGCAATTTATCATACACATTTTCCTTTTCTAATCCAAGCTTAGGAAGCATACAAACCAGAAAGTGATTCTCCCCTTCTGTGTAGTTTTTCCTTTGTTAGTACCATATGATATTCACAGTTGACAGAAAGATGATTTGTACTATCCAACCTATAAAAGTCAGATATTAGAAGAAATACAAGTCCTATATAATCTATTTCAAATTCAGTTTTACTGTAATTATAATTTGATACAAAAGCTATCTTACAAGTCAGAATTCTCTATCCAGATAATTTCAACTGCATTCTATAACCTTCGTCTTATAAGATCTTTACAGTCTTCATTATTATTACAAAAGTAAGTAGACTCACATGTTCTGATCATACCTCAGAAGCGAATCCTAGCACACTGCAGTAGTAAGTCAAAGACACAGGTAAGTAATGTTGACAACATTTACAACTTTAGAATGTTTTTCTATGAAGGAAATTTCTGATTTTAACCACTTAACAGTTTATCCTGAGCATCATTCTGGCAGCAGTTTATGTTCTAGCCATCCTGTCCCTCCCGCGGGTGTCATTTCGACCATTTGATTCTTGTTTGCACGAGAATCACTCGTACGTGCACCATTTTTGGTCGTCCTGTATTGGACTGGTAAGTGGTCAAACTCTCCTTTCCTTTCCTTTAAAAAAATTAAGTCTTTTATGACAAGAGGTATGTTAATCACAGTATTTATTAATACACAAAGTACTTCATGTCGAGTGCTTTTTTGAGTCTTGTTCTTCTTTGGTTTTTGCGTCTCCTCTTTCAATCTGAGCCGTAGTCTTTTCTATGTCCTGAAGCTCATTGTGTCTTTCCCAGAACACAGCTATACAACAGAAACAGTTGGAGAGATGGAATGAATGGAGGAAGGGAGTAAATATGAACAACTTCTTAATGTGCCTGCTGTAATTTATTTGCTAAGGATTAAGAAATATTTCCATTTAACCTACATTTAATACTAAAAAGTAAATAAGTCATTTATAATTTCTCAATTTCCTAAAGTTTAACATGAATTAAATTATTTATCTACCAATTTCTTATGCTAAAATACCAAGCACACTTACCACCAGATAACTACACATATACAACTGACCAGGAAATACAAGCACACTAATACTTGAGACTGATGGAGAGAAAGTAAATAAAAATTAAAACACAATTAATCCATGACCTGTTCTGGCTTTCTTGGCTGTAGTTAGCTAGCATTTAAAAAAAAAAAAAAATCCAGCCAGGATTTAAGACCTTTGTTGCTGGGATTACAAGCAGGAAGGTCTCGTGGCTGTCTACAGACAGCCTGGGCGACCTAACAAGACCCTGCCTCCACAAATCAAAACAAAACAAATAAACAAACAAAAACTATTATGTCACTTGGGGACAAAGATCTGTTCTAAATTCTTTTTAAAAGCACACTACAAGGCATGATATTGTGGAAAAAGTAGCTGATCAAAACGTAATTCTGGCTAAGAAAGCTTCCAACAGCTCTGAAAACCTAACAATTTATGTATTTGGTGACTTCATCTGGAGTTGCTTCCTCCACTCCTGCTGTATTTCAATATCATCACTATTTCCTGGTACTAAAATATCTTCATTAGCCATTCAAGTGAATAACTTTACAAGCCATTTAAGTGTCAGAGTCATAGACTTAAAAAGAAATTGACAAAGTTAATCAGCACAAAATTCAATAACTCTTAAAATGTCTTCTTTCTACAGTTTCACTAGACCTTGAAGGTCTTATACAAGAGTTTTTAAACATAAATTTAAAAGACTGAAGGACAATTTAGGGCAAGCATTTTCATTCCTGCCAGATTTATAGAGGTATTAACACATTGCTGTTATTCTCATTTTATAGGTAAAGAAACTAAAGTGAAGACTGGATAAGTAATCGAACCCCAAAACAAAAAGCAATTTGGTGATTTAAAACATTCAGAGTAACTATAAAGGAAGAAAAGAATCTAGACTGATCTCTAATAAATAACTGAAAAGAAAAAAAAGTACAAAATCATCTAATACAGTATGAATAAACTTCCAAATCTGGGCACTATAGTCTCTATAGTATCATTATTTCCATATCTTCTTCACAAAAGGATATTGTCAACTAATCAACATGTTAACTTATTTTGACAGTATTGCAAAAGTTCACCAACTACTACTGTATTATGACATTACCTCTCTACACTAACCTTAAAAATCTGGTTCCTTAAATTTCTGCCCATCTCACACACTCAAAACCTCTTTTACAAGATAATACTTATAAGAGAACTTAGCTTGTGACTTTATATGATCACTCCCCAAAAGGGAAAAACTATCCTTACAGCTTTCTACAGTCTCTAGTGCTTCCTCTTCAGAGAGATTCTTAACCACCAGTACAATGTTACATTTGTAAATTACTAGTATTTTGAAGACCTTTTCCCTTTTATTCTTCCTCAAGCTACCCGCAGCCTCAAGCCTGAATTCAAACCCCTTAATGCAAAAACTTAATGAAATATTACAAACTTACTCTTTGTTCTTTATCCAAGTGTTGGTACCCATCGCTTGAATTTACTCATCTAGCTGTGACTTAGAACCAAAACTGTATGAGGACAAGGAATGTTTCTATAGTAGTTCATGTACCCAAGAAGAAAAATTGTTTGAAGAGCCTTTCCCAGGTCCTAAAACCCTAACCTTTCAACATATACAGGAAAATTGAAAAGCAAAGCTATACATTTATAATAGCTGATATATGGCAAGAACTTAATATGTATAAAAGCCTACAAGCATTATGTCACATAATCTTCACCAGTCTATGAGGAAGGTATTATTATCACCGCGCAAGCCCCTGTGAGTGTGACGTTCCCAAGATCACCTAGCACAGAGAGAACTGAAATAGATTTTGACTCCATACTTTCCCCTATCAATTGAAAGTTTGTGCTCTATAGTGATAAGGAACTTTATTTATTTATTTATTTATTTCTTGGTGCTGGGGATGAAACTCAGGGCCTTGCACCTGCTAGGCAAGCACTCTAACCACTGAGCTAAATCCTCGACCCAGCAACCTTTTTCAAAATCTTCATTACATGAGCAGTAAGTAGTAAATGCAAGATAAAATGTTTTATGAAACAGAACCATATAAACTGCCACCCTGGAAAACATTAATATTTACACATGATAAATACCAGTCTAAAGCACAAGGCCCTAGTTCGATCCCCGGCACCAAAAAAAAAAAAAAAAAAAAAAAATCAGTCTTTTCTATTCCAAACTGCATAGGGAATGTGTAGAATGACACCAACATTTCAAGAACAGGGAAATATTTAAAGAAATGCTCACTTAAAGAAAATGCTCAAACTACTATACTACAAAGTTTACAAAGTTTCCCAAAATGTACTATTTTAAAAGTTATTCTACTTGCGCAGATAACAATTCCTGGAGAAAAGTTAAGAGCTCATTTACACAACTAAAGCAAGCTGCTTCCAGCAGTTGAAGGGGAAATTAGTTGGTTAACAGTTCTAGATTACAGTTAACAAAACTTGAATTTAGATAAAAATAGATGCTATACAAAATACTGATCGCACCCCATCAGCAACAGGACAGTCCGCAGCACGGCCGCTAACACCAGCTGGGTCAGCCCCTCCTTGTGCCACATCTCCAGCTCAGGGGCCAGCAGCCCATGGCGGGTGGGGGGGAACAATATGCAGGGTTCAGCTGCCCCCCTGGGTGGTGGGTGGCAGGTGCCCTGCAGCGCCCCTAGGGGTGTCGAGGAAGCCGTCAATTGCAAAATAATCTACAAGTGAGCAAAGGGCAGCAGAAGACCCATGTCAGTGGCTTTTTTCTTCCTGAAGAAATCACAGGATAACTGCATACTAAGGCCTTCTCTATGTAGAATCTGAGAGGTGGAACAAAAGCAAGCAGTCTTTTCCATTCCAGACCGTGTAGGGAATGTGTAGGATGACACCAACATTTCAAGAACAGGGAAAGCAAGGGGATAAAATATCTACTCACTCTACAAGACAGCACAGAAATACTTGCAAAATCCGGAGTTCAGAATTGTTTTCAGATAAATATAAAACCACCGTAAAGTTGGAAAATGTACCTGTACAAGGGATCCTTGGGGGGCCCGGCAGAAGCCCTGGGCTGCCTGGGTGTGAACACCCGGCCCCTCGCTTTTCTACCTTCTCCATGCCCTCCATCTCTGAGGACTCTTCATCCGAGCTGTCACTGGCCACTTCATCAGCCATGTTACTAGTGATGTAAAAAGTCTGAGGTGTCACGGAGCCAAATAAGAACTCTCTTTTGCCTTCCAAGTTGTCACTGGCCACTGTGTTGGGGATGCCAGTGCTGATGCACGAAGTCTGAGTTGTATCAGATTTATCTGAGGTCACTGTTTCTCCTGCAGTGTTTTTAACCGCTGCACCATGTGTGTTTATCACAACCTGTGGTCACAGATCCGCAGAGGATAAGAAAGATGAATCAGACGTCACCAAGAACACAGAGGGGCTGCTTCCTAGGCATAAGAGAGCCTCGGGAAACAGCAGCCAGAGACCTCTGCGGTTATTTATTTGTAACTCAAGGATATGAGAACCAAAAAGCATTTTGCAACATATCGTATAGGCGCTTTTGTCAGGGGACAGGGCCAGATAGGGATGGCTTGCTACGTGACATGTGCCCCTCTAATCTAGGCAAGCTTATCAGAGGTGGTGGGAACACACTGGCCAAAGCAAATGTATTTTTAAAATAACGTTCTTTACTACTAGTGCCTGTTGCCCTGCAGCTTCTGCTCTCCTCTTATTTGTTCCACAAGTCCTAAGCTTTCATCCTGGGAGTCCCTTACTCTTCAGTTCAATTCGGGTTCAAGCCCTCCTGTGGCCAGCATCTCCCCACATAGGTTCACCTGGTTTTCTGTGGTAGAAGGCTTCACAGAAGGTGGCACACAGGAAGTGACAGAAAGTACATTTTCCTGTGGTGATGAGGGCACATTTTCTTTTTTAGCTTGACTCTCTGGAACAGACTCTTGCCGACTCTTTCCCCTCAAGGTCTTCCCTTTAAAGTAACAGAAAAGTTTCCAGGTTAGGCAAGGTATATTTTTTATCGTGATAAATTACCCATTCTAAATATAAACTCCCTACTCTTCACCTTCTCTCCCTTCCATCTGAAGAGGCTGCACCGTGGAACTACTCTAAACTGCTTTCTCTTCGTTCCTTTAGTAACTAATAAATGGCCACTGTGGGAAAAATAAAACAACCCACTTATCTGGAAGAATTAAATGGCTATACTTACCAACACGCTCCATTTGTTCTGACACATCCTGTTGGAGATCGGAAAAGTCCAGCAAGACCTTAAAAGAGCTGTACCATGAGCTTTTTCTCCCTTCCTGCACGTACGGATTGTGGGAAAACACGTAATGGTGAGCAATCCCAGCCACAAACATTTCTAGGCACACTAGGAAATCCTGTAACAACAAGAATAACAGCCATCTTTAGGTTTACATCTACTTTTCTAAATTGTTATTTCTCACCAGTACTTTTCAAAAGTACTTAAGTTTCAATGGTTGTTTCTTTTCTTTTTGTATCATATTCATTTTTCCTTTTCCCAAAATTACTTTGTACTTCTTCAAAAAAAAAAAAGACAAAATCTGAATCTATTTTGTACTACCTAAATCAAGTATTTCTTAACAAGTACACTGTATGCTCAATCCACCACCCAGAGACTAAGAAATAAAGCGGAAAGAGAAGTGGACTAGGCAGACCAAACTCCAGGTCTTATTTCTGGTTCTGCTGCAGATCAGCACTTACAGCCAGGTCTCTAGGATTCCTCTTTCCTCACGTGCAGCCCCACAGCCTGCATGCTGTTAGGTCTGGTGGAGATAATGGGTGAAACACGCTTAACAAGCACTAAAGTCCCACTGAGTTCAGGGACCACGCTGTTTACCTGAAGCCCCACAGCCACCTCTTGCGGAGACTGCCAGTCCCATAAAGGGCCTCTGGAAATGACATTGAGCTTCACCAGTATAGCAACGATAACTCCTTGCCTGTATGTTGGGAAAAGGTAAACACAAATTTTACCAAGCACAGAATGAGCAGTCATTTTAAAAAGGTAAATAATAATAGGTCATTTTAAAAAGTTAAAACCCTAGTGCAACCTGCAGACCACCATGACTCTGCCTTCTCAGCCTACTACTAAAGAAATGTGCACCTGCCCTAGAGACACACACTTGCTTGACAAACGTACCCCTCGAACACATTTTTGTCAGAGGAATTTCGATTATGAGTCTCAGAACTCTGTACTTGCTTTATATGTCTTTGTTTTGAAAGTAAGCATAAGTAATTGCATTTTAAGTTGTTCTGATACATAGACAATGCCTAACACCTTGTGCAGTAGGTTTTTAAAATGAAAAAAGGATAGATACTCAAATGTTGTTTACACATATATTAATTATTCAGACCTTTTTTTTTTAAAAAAAAAAAAGGAATAATTTTGAAACCAATCCTATATAAACTATTGGAGCCACAGACAAACTCAGAAAGGGTCTCCCTGTAAGACAGGAAGTCATGTTGAGCATTTCAAGCCAATCTAGAGATAATGCCCCAGATTAATTTCTTTTTTTTAAATTTTTGTGGCACTAGAGCTTGAACCCAGGGCCTCTATGTGCTATTGCCCCTGAACTACAGTGCTAGGCCTTTTTTTATTTTTTAAGACACAGTCTCACTACATTGTCCAGGCTAGCCTCAAACTTGCAATCCTCCTGCCTCAGCCTCCTGAGTATCTGGGCTTGCGTGTTTCACCACACGTGGCCCCATGTTAATTTCAACAGCAAATAATAAAATAGATAAGCTTCCAGAAATCTATAAAAACAGTCACTTCAATGCTACTGTAAAAGTAAAAAGTTAGGGAAAATTTGAGTATCAGTAAAAGGTCAGTTAACAAGTTACAGCTATACAACAGAATACTAAACAAAAACAAAAACTCCAAACAACAACAAAATTGTATTTCTCTTTACTGACAAAAGAATTGTAACTATAATGTATTGAACACATTTTGTTGAGATCTGTAAGTTTTTACAATGTAAAGTCATTTCTGTGCAGTTTCACGTATGATATGTGTGTGTGTGTGTATATATATAGATATATATATATCTCAAAATGTTAATCACTCTTTCTAACAGCAGTATTTCATGAATTGTTTCCCTTGCTATTTTTGTTTCTATTTTGTTAAATTTGGCATATTAGTTTTGAGAACTCCCTCTAATCTGCCCTTTTTACTAAGTCAAAACCATGTATATTGTTTTGTCTTGTCTTAAAAAATATTTACTGATGAACATTTCCCATATTGTTCAATATACTACATTACATTTTCTCCAAACTGCATAGTATTCTATTATGCTAGGACCAAGATTTGTTCATGTCTCCTTCAGTGTTGAGAAAATTAGGTTATTTCAAATTATTTTTTACGCACAGGGCAGTGACAATCCAATTGTTTCTTTATGAAAATCCTAGAAGGGCTAAAAGGGTAGACTTGTTTTTAAGTAAAGACATTTTAATCTACCTACTGCATTAACATTACTTTAAAAATCAACACTTTTATCACCCTTTAGAAAAATGAGAACATTTAAGAGAAAGTAACACTTACCAAAAAGAGACAAAAATGACCAACTTTATGCATAAAAATTTTCCAACTGGGTGGAGGGGCGTCAGTTCTTCTCTGAGCGCAGTATAAAATAAAAAGAGGCAGTACATGGCAAACTGCAAACAAGATTAACATTCGATCCCCGGTACCACAAAAAAAAAAAAAAAGAAAAGAAAAGATTAGCATTTGAACTTCTGTAGTATGAATAAGTAAGTACTATTAAATTATAAACCAGAGACTTGGTACAGAATAGTGTTACAGGCAGATTATTCTACGCTTTATTACTCTATTTGTAGGTTGACAGTGGGCTTCCAACATTTGCCATAGATGAATATATACACTCTGCAAGTTCTCAAAACGCTAAATGTTCACTTGTTGGGACTCAGAAAGAGTATAATAAATAAATGACAGGCACAAATGGTCTTGTTCAGCCAAAATAAAAAACAAATCTGTAATGGCTTTTAAATACAAACTGCCATTTTAAGGGTTTAGTTTATTACCTAATCTGTCTTACTTAGCATTATATACATATACATATATATGTATACGTATACATATATATGTATATGTATAATGTATATGTATATATATATATGTATATGTGTATATATATATATATATATATATATATATATATATATATATAGCAACAACTTAAATAAGTACGGCACCAATAAAATTGTGACCATGAAATCAGAAAATAAAGAATCAGGGAAACAATTTTTCTTCGGGGTGGTATGACGGTCCAGGTGAATTTACATTTTAAAATAAATGCTTAAGTTTTATTTTAGAACTCAATTATAACAATGTAGTGTAGCATTCGAATAGCAAAAACATTTTCCCTAAAGTTCACTTTTTCCATTAAAATAATAAAATGTTCATTTAAAATAGTTCAGAATATGAAATCAATAAAGGAAAGATAAAGTTATTCAGACACTTGTCCAACCATTCCTTTGAATATATACACTTGTGTTTTTCCTTTTTTCTTTTTTTGAGGGGTCGAACCTAGGACCTGGCACATGCTAAACAGACTAAACACTGAAACACACCTTCAAGTTTAAGCTGCTTTTTAAATAGCTGTTATGAATGAAATATAAAATTTTGCATAGTTCTTAAGGGTTGTTCTTAAGAACTGACATATTTTGGTCAATAGAATAATCATAATATGTTTAACTAGTTCCTATCAGGAGGCTTTGGGTTGTTTCTGGGCTTTTGCTTTTACAAATAATAGATGTTATAGTCAAAGTAAATACTTTTGATCATTTCCTTAGAATAATTCTAGCACTTGGCTGCAGTGGGAAGATCACCACGAGTTTGAAGCCACTGTGGCCTACATAGTGAGTTCAATGCCAGCCTGAACTACTTGGTGAGATCCTGTATCAAAAGAAAAGGAGGAAGAGGAAAAGGAAGGGGAAGAGGATGGAGAGGGAGAAGGAGAAGAAGAAGACATTCCTAGAAAAAGAATTAAAGGTGATGTGCATGTGAAAAAACTTTGGAAAGCCAGCCAATTCACTTTTCTTATAAAGCTGTTCTACAGTTGTTATGGTTTGTGTCTAGATGTCCCCCCAAAGCCTCATGTGCTAAGAGATAGCTGGATCTAGAGCGTGTGATTACTAAATTGATCTACTGATCCATTTGGTGTGGTTCTGCTGGGATCAAGGATGTGAGACTGAAATTGGGGGTGGGAGTGCGGGCCGCCCTAAGGGCAGGTAGCCTAGATAAAAGATACAGGAAGAAGCTAACTAGCTGCTTGTTTGCATTGCTTATTGGCATACATTCCTTGCATTTGCTCACTTCACTTTGCGGCCCCGGTCTGCCACGCCAGCCCGCCCTGCCTCAGACCCAGCGGACTATAGACTGAAACCTCTGCAGACTGTGAGCTAATAAACCTTTCTTCCCCTAACTTTGGGTGTCGAGTATTCTGTCCCAACAACGACAGAAAAGTAACTAAAACAACAGTGAATCACATCTAAATTAGTATTCTGCTGAAAGCATCAACCAAAAATTTTAAATCGAATGCACATATTTTAAGCTCACAGGATCAACAGTCATATCTTCAGAATATTTCAGTTTCCAGAACATAGTAGTCTTAATTTCCTCTGATTTCAGCTACATGATGTCAGAAAATTTTATTATCTCGTTTTTATTTAAACCCAAACTGTTACATACGAATTACACAGCTTCCCTTCCTGAACATGCCCATTGTGTGTGTTTGTGTTTTTCTTGTTGGTGTTGTTTATTTAGGGAGCACTGCTTTTACTCTTGACACACCCACACAGCTATGTAATGAGAATCAGAGATAAATGAACACACACAATCAACAGGTCAGAATATGAGTCACTGAATAATTAACAAAGATGTTGTATTTTTATATGATATAAAGGTATGTATAAAGATTTTTCAATTTCTTTGTACGAATTAAATTTCAAGATTGAAAAGAATCAATTAAGCTTTATTCCAAGAAACAATGCCTAACAATATTTGCAGTTACAGAGATAAATGTATTATAATTACAAAAACAGTATTTACTTACCAATTGTGAGGCATTATTTATGATAACTAAGTAAGTCCAGGCATTTGCAAAACCAAAGGTGCCTTCATGATGTACTCCTAGTGGCTGAGCGACCCTACAAAACATGGTAAAATGGGACAACTTTATGATCAGCTAAATCATGAATTTTTAAGTACAGTAACAACAATACTTAAATTCATAAGTCAGTTTATTTGAATGACCCTCTAGATAATCACTTGACTGTGGTCACAGAGCGGATTCAAAAATTAAAACAAAAGCATTTTTCTAGAAATGGTACCATGATTATTGTGCCAATTTGAAGGAAATACAAAAATAAGATCAGTATATCAAACTAGAAAGAGTAATTATTAACTTTAAAAAATTATGCTGGCTAATTTTGAAAAGGTTGATTGTTAAACATGTAAGTCTATAATTCTAGTTCATTTTTCCCTAAATTATCTTAGAGGTCAATACAAATAGCCAGTCCTTTCAAGGAAATTTCATAGCGAGTATTAAGTTGTGTGCTCATCCGGTGCCTAAGGTGCAGAGATAAAGCACACCTTCACAAAGAGATGCATTGGTCTTAGCCGGCTAAGAAACTCCCTGCTCAAAGGAATGATATAAAGAATGGAAGTGTTTTTTTCACTTTCTTTCCATCTTTCCTTTGTGAGCACACAGAGTGTTAATAAAGACTAGCGTGTAAAACACACAACCCGCATGCTTGAAATTACTTGTTGATCTTGAATCTTAGGAAATAATTTTTGCTGGGTAGTTTAATAACATTCCATGTTTGCCTCAAATTCTAAAAATCTCAATAATGTTTAAAGAAAAAAATACGACTTTTTTGGGATAGTGCTGCTGATACTCTCTAAATTAACTACAAACAAAATAGATTCATGTAGTCGTCCCGAAGTAATGCACTTTACCTTTGTGCAACAGTTTCTAAAGCTACGAAGCATTCACATTTGAAAAAGCGCCTTTTGGAAAGCGAGTCCTGGCACCCTCTAGGGCGGATGTGAGTCCTGTGGTGACTCTCTGCCTGTTAACACTCGCTTATCTTAATAGAGAGGTTTTTATAGATTGTGATTTTTACAGAAAACTAGGCTAGTCCTATTAGCGATACACTCTGTTTTTTTACTCAATTGTTCCCCTTTAAGGGTTCAAGAATGTTTTAAAAATTACAATGTAAAATCTGTGTACTTACAAAGCGATGACAGTGGTGACGAGTTTGACAGCTGTGTACTGCAGCACACCCAGTTTGCACCTGAACAGGAACACTCTGCAAAAGAAAAAGAACTTAGCATTTCACTACTTATTTAAAGAGCATCAGAACATCCTCAAAGCCAACTAATTAAAATCAATTTGATTTAATGACACTGTATTTATATTTAACTCCTTCAAATGATTCATCCTATTTTTTGTCAGTGAGGGAAAGATATGGATGGCAGCAAATGATCTAAAGAGCATTCTACATGAATACCTTCAGAAAGATTGCCCTTCCTATACAATCTGGAGTTCCAGAATAGTGCCACACAGAACAAAAGGAACCGAAGTGGGTCCCTGCCACAGCTTGGATCTGAAATATCTCCTAAAGGTACACATGTTAAAAGCTTGGTTCCCAGCCTGTGGCATGGTTGGGAAGTGGGGGAACCTTTAGGAGGTGCAGCCTAGAGGAAGGAATTCAGGTCATGGTTGGGGGTGGGGGGGCCCCCTTAAAGGTAGTTCTGGGACTCTGGCCTTTTCCTGTTTCCTGGTCACCATGAGATGAACTGGAGTGAACTGGCCTCCTCTACCACATGTTCACCTCATGATGTATTATGCTGCCACAATCCAAAGCAACACAGTTAGTGACCATGGACTGAAACCCCTGAAACTTTGAGCCAAAGCAAACTTTTTTTTTTATTAAGTAATTACCTCAGGTATTTTGTCACAGTGACAAAAAGTGAACTAACACAGCCTGTGTATTTTCTGGAACAAAAACTTGAGTAACAAATTGTGTGTGTGTGTGTGTGTGTGTGTGTGTGTGTGCTCAAATACATATTTAGAAAGTGTTATTTATATTTATGATTCAGTTTCAAGTTTGGTATTTAAATACTATAAGGAATATCACTGCTTGGGTACTCTGAAAAGTTAATACAGACATCCTGCATAAAACAGATTTTATTCTACTGTTGGGTTCACTCAATATAGGAGGAGATTCACAAGGACTAGCAAGCAAACAGAAGAGCTCCAAACAACTACCAAAACAAGTCCTGAGATCCATGTAAAAGCCCACTTAAAATTTACACCTTTGTTCTGAAGGCAAACACCTATTTAGTACCTTCGTCAGGAGACTCGGTATTACAAACCCTTAATTGAAGGATTACATCTAGACTGAGAAGATAGTGAGCTGGGCCATACAACCTCTAGGTGTCAGATTACTAGGCCCAAATAAAAACTACTGGAGTTTTCTAAACTAAGAGCCTTCTCTGGGCTAAGGCAGCTCCTTCCCATGTTCAACTTAGGGTCCTCTGTGGTGGTGTGTGTGGGTGCAAGCACAAGGCTAAGAGTTGCACTGGACTTTGCTGTATTTTGTGTCTCCCTCAAAGGCTCAGATGGGCCTGGTTCCCAGGGTGGTGCTGAGCCTTTAAGAAGCGGGACCTAGTGGGAGTCCTATGGTCACCTGGCGGCAGGTCCTTGGAAGGGGCTGTGACTCGCCAGTGTCTCTGGCTTCCAGTCTGGTGATGTGATATGACTGCTCACTACTGCACACGCTCCTGTGAACAGTGGAGGGAGGGGGAGCTCTCCACAGCTTGGACTTTGTACAGATACACAGTGTGATCCATATACACAGTAAATGTTTACTTTTAAAAATATGTTACAGTAAAAGATACGTTGTCATTAAGCTCCCTCAAAATACTCCCCCTCACTTCAGACAGACACCATCATTCTTGCAGTTTCTGAAGCAGTTCTGAGAGTCCTTTTTCCTGTCTCTATGAGGTGTGATCAGAATGCTGCTGAGTACCATCCAGTTGAAAGGCCGGCTCATAAAAACATTGCAGTGAGTCCTCATCCACATTGTTCACCAGAGCAGGCATTATGCAACCTGTGGCCCTTTCCCAAAGTCAAAATGACTATCAAAAGTAAACATTTTGAATCAATTCGGGACATCGAGGCAGTCACAAACAGCGCATCTAAAGTCATTCACAAAAAGGACTTCCAGAAAGAACTGTTTCAGAGAGTGGTAAGAATGGGATAAATGTGTTCAAAGCAAGGGGGAGGAGTTTGAGGGAGATTAATGGCAATGTATTTTTACTGCAATAATTTTAAAAAATTAAACATTCACTGTTATGTTTTGACCTTGTATAAGCAGAGGTAAGAATAGCTGAGACAATAGTGTTTGGGCACTTGTCCTTGATCTGAAAGTGTATAAATAAACTATAAAAGCAAACAATATGCTATTGTTTGAGGAATAGAAAAGTTAATAAAACCTGGGGGAAAGACCAAAACCACAGTCATACATATGGAAATGTGGTATATGACAGGTGCCAACCTCCGTCGGTGAAGCGGAAGGGAGAGAATGATGCTAGGGCGGTTAGCCGACGGAATAAAGTGAAACTGCATTCTTAGCCCACACAACACACACAACATCAACTGCAGATGGATTAAATGTTAACTCTCAATAGTACAACTTGGAAATGTTTAAAATAAAAGTATCTGAATGTTTTTAAAATCCTGGGCTAGAGATGAATTTCTGAAAAAGATCCTAAAAGTGCTATCTACAAAATAAGACTGATAAATTCAACAATAGTAATACACAAAAGATACAATGTTTATCAAAAGATACAATAAAAATGACAAAGCGTGTCAAAAACTTAACAAGAGGCACTTAACAAGAAAGCAAGCATGACCCCCAACCTACACAGTATTTATCGTTTACTGCAGTCTCCTGTGCACTCTTTTTCTTTCATTGTACTCCCTGAAATAGGTAGCTATTTATATCTTACTTAATTTCTAACCCTCCTAATCAATTAGCAATAATTGCACCTCGGATAAACCTCATTGGCTATGATACTGCCACTGGGCAAAGCTAACCCTCCTAAACAAACTGCAAGTTTCTGATGTCTATTTTATATCCCACACTATGTCTTTATAACTGGCACGTTGTTCAATGAATACATTAGCAGCTTATTATTTTGAAGAAACCTGGTAATGTCGTAATTTCTTCTCATTTGACTATGTGTACAAATGGTTGTACAAACAGTTCTGCACCACACAGGAGGCAACGCAGCCTCCCCACGTCTATGCCTGAACTGATTGCTGTGCCTCCACATCGTCCCGTCCGCCTCAGCTTGTAACTCTCCCCGCTCCCCATCTGTCAGTGGCAAGTTCTATTGGTTCTTCAGTTGTGTCTTCTTATTGTCTATCTTTTCTATTTCAATTTCACCTCTTTGTTCAGCTGATTTCACAAATGGACTATTATAACTTCCTGATTTATTTCCGCACATCTTGAGTCACCTTCTCTCCAATGTACCTTTTATGGTGCTGCAAAATTAATCTCTCTAACATGCTGTTTTCCAATATTTCCTTGCTGAGACATCGCCAATGCTCCTTTTGTGTAATAAATGCAATCTTAACCTCAATTTATGCTTCAAAATAAAAGGTCTAAATAACATAGGCTTCATTTTTCTTTACTATCTGCATGGACATGTAACAGGGCAAGCTGAATATGACAGCAGAATAAACACTACTATTTCTTGCCCCTGTTTTATATCATCTGCTATTTTTCCCCCAGATTGTCTTCTCCCCAAGTATTTTAACTAGTTTGTGATCTTGCATAAGATCTGCAGATCTCGATTCCCAATTATAAAAGGATGTCGATTGAATGGTTTCTAAGGTCTTATCCTGTAATGCTTTGTTGAGCTTTTATATTCGGATGAACAACATAAAAAAGTCTAACATGTGGATTATAAAAATATGTTTTTTTAGTCTTCAAATTAACTATGAACTGCATCCGTCTTATTCCTTTTGTCCTGCTCACGGTACTCAACATACTGCCTTGCAGTGAACTGAATGATACTTAAGAACTGCACAATTAAAGCCAAACATACTTACTCTCCCATAGCCCACGATGGAAAGCAACAAAACGGTGGTAAATGTTTCTGTGGAGCTTTGGCTTCAAGGGCTGCTATCAGATCTGGATATTGTTTACTTAGGTAATTGGTGAGGAAAAGCATGAAGTTGAAAATCACGTAAGCCTCATAGCACTCTCGGAACGTGTTCAAATATATGGCAGCACTGGGATTCATTAGAGCGATCCACTACGGAAAAGCACAAGGTTAAAAATAGGTGCAGCTTAGATAGAATTACCACTCTAGCTCATGGTACTCAAAATGAGCTAATTTAAAACATGAGATATCTTGTCACATATTTAAACACTCAGTAACAATTTATCCCTGTAGTGACTATCAGATAATTTGTGAAATGAATGTGTGTGTGTATGTGTGTGTGTTTGTGGTGCTGGGCATCAAATACAGGATCTTGCACACACTAAGCACACGTTGTTCACTGAGCTATATCCTCAGCCCTTTGAAACTAATTTTAAAAAGCAATAAATACCTTGAATATAGATAAATAAAAGATAAGTGTTTGGGATAAATAATGAACATGAGAGAAGCCAACCTGAGTTCTCAAATTTAACCTGAAAATGTTCTTGACATGAGCACAGAAAATGCTGCTGCCATCATTTTCTTCATATCTAATCAAATCAGAGCTGTAGCCATAGCCTTTGGGCAAATTTTATAAAATGTATTTGGTTCAAATGAAAGATTTAATAAATGAAAAGGATTATAATGTACAGTCAACCATCCTTTTTTGTAAAATCTGTGGATTCAACTAAACCCAGCACACAAATATTTGAAACAAAGAAATGAAAAACCTCCATCTGTACCAACCATGTACAGATCTTTGGGGTCATTATTCCCTCAACAATGAAGCATAACAACTACTTATATAGCATTTGCACTGTCTCAGGTATTATAGGTAATCTAGAGAGGACTGAATGGATAGAGAACACTGAATGCACACGAGGGGATGTGTGTAGGTTACCTATCGTATATGAAGAGGTTGAGCATCAGCAGATTTGTTATCTCTGGGGGATCTTGGAGTAATCCTCCATGGATACCACAGTACAATTGTAATTTAAAATATGACATTCTTTAAAGGACTAAAGACTGGAGATTTAGCTCAAGTGGTAGAGCACTTCCCTAGCAAGCACAAGGCCCTGAGTTTGATCCCCAGCAACAGTAAATAAATAAATAAATAAATAAATGACTAAAAGCTACTAATCTGAAAATTATAAAATTTAAGCCAACAGTTACAGATTTTCAAAAATTTAAAATATCTGCAGTTTTCATTTTTCTGTAATCTTACTTTATCTTATCGACATTAAAAACAAGTGAACCGTTTTGTTTTTATTAAACTCCTCATTTTAGATATAGTTTCAGTACTTTAAATATTCTATAATAAGCATAGTTAATACCATTGAACTTCGTTGATAAAATAAAACATACTTACACTATCCAAACTGTATATGGGTACCATCCAAAGAATTCTATTTGGAAAGAAAAGAATAAATTTAAATCATTTTATGTTATATGTATGGTAGAAGGCAACATGTTAGGGATTTAGCTCAGTGGTTAGAGTGCTTGCTCAGCAAGCACAAGGCTCTGAGTTCAATCCCTGGTAGCAAAAAAAAAAAAAAAAAAAAAAGACAACATAATGTTAGTAGAATCAAATAGAAGACTGACCTTATGATTGGTTTTTGTAGTTCAGGCTGTGTGTGATGCACTGCATGTTGTAGGATCCCCCACAGCGATACAGGTAGAGTCAGGAACAAAAAGATCCCAGCGGTCGTCACCCAAGCCTTGGAATGTATCCCAACCTTGAGAAGCAAAAGAACACATAGGGCAGTATGATACTGTAAGAGTCCAATAAAATGTTTACTTTTTAATTTTTCACTTGATTACAAATGAAGCTCAACATTCTCTAAATGATTAATGGCTACTTATATTTCATTCCCAAAATAAACAGCCTATTTGTCATTTTTGGAGGGAGAGGGGATATTTTTCCTTGTGGAAGCTTTTATGACAGCTTTCCATTCATTAACAATATTAACATCCTATCATCCCCTCATGGCTTATTATTTGCCTTTTTATTTGATTATTGTGTTTGCAAATGTACAGAAGCTTTAACATTTTCTGTAAGTTAAATCGAAATAACTTTGCATGGTTTATTCCTTTGCTTCTATGCATCCAAAGTTAAAAATCTATCAACAGTTTCTTCCAGTGGTACTGTTAAGCGTTTTGTTTTCCTGCACTGGAGATTGAACCCAGGGCCTCTACACTGAACTACACTCACAGCCCTTTTCTAAAAAATTTTGAGATAGGGCCTCGCTAAGACTAAGTTCACCAGGTTGGGCTCAAATTTGTGATCCTTCAGCCTCAACTGCCCAGAGTGCTGGGATTACAGGCTTTCACCACCATACCTGGCTTTTCCTGTGAAGCATTTTAGTAAACTGTCAAATGAAAACAATGAGCATGGGGGCTAGTGGCCTGCTAGCTTCTTTACATCATTCTCTTTTAACTCTCTCAATTGATAAATAGGCTACACTACTATCCAAACAAATTGGAATATATAGTACTTCTCTTATACACAAGGTTTTAGTATAGGATATTATCGTTTTTAAAAATCTCTGATGTCTTTTCTAGGTAGCTACCGCAGGGGGCAAGGTGAAAAGTCTACAGAGTTCTGTGTGGTCAACTACACATGCTCGGTCAAGTAACACCGTGAGGGAAATGTTTGGTGCAGACCGTCACCCTGCACCTCAGTAAATCAGTATCTGGCCCACCACGAGCACGGGATGAACTATAGAAACCTCTTCTTTTCTGTTGTCTCAGTTCTCATGGACTTCTCAATATGTGAACACTGTGATTCTAGGGTGTAAAGGACATGGAATCTTCATATAATGTCCCTAAATATAAGTCAAAGTACATCTACTACATCGCAGACACATGCCATGTTGCATTAGGTGTTCAACCGAGGGCTGCTACTGCACAAGAAAAAGAATTCCATATTGATGCAATAACGATACTAATCATTTAAAAGTGACAGCAGTAACTAGACCTTACTGAGCAGCTACTCCTTGCTGTGCACACGATGGTAAAGATTTTAGATCCACACACACACTCATTTGCTGAAGGATGATGAAAAGGATGGTGAGGAGACTGTGTGAAGCCCTCAGCACAACGTCATGTTGGCCAAGTATCTCTGCCTTGTTTTCACATCTATAAAATGAGGACACTTCCTGTTCTTCGAGGTTTTTAAGAAAATTAAATGAAATAATAACTGTGGCTAAATCTTGGGGACCTGCTCTAGTCAGTGTCTCTATCTTTAAAAACAATTTATAAGAAAAACCTTCCCATAGTCTCATGCTCCTCTCCACCTGGTATGCCACTCATTTCTCAGACCCCTTCACTCCAAATTCTCAAAACAAACCTGAACGGAAACCTCATCTTCCCCTCCTGAATCCTCTTTTCCACCTACATTCGCTCAGACAAGCCCATTCTGGTGCTGCCCCCTCCCGTCCACTCAGAGCGTCGCCGACACCTCCGAAGGACAATGGACATGACGGCGGCGGCGGACCCTGTGCACTGCGTCCCGTCGAAACTCCTGCATTCACTTTCCAACGGGGCTGGGTTGTTTTCTTCGTAAATTGCTATTTTTCTACTTGATCTCTAAATATTGAGGTCCTTTGCCATTTCTTCTTTTTCTTCTCTATAATCCTGTCCATCCTCATGGCTCTGAATACCACCTACATTCTGACAACTGTGCTGTGGACTAAAGTCTTCCTGCGCCCTAATTCATACCCTGAAACTGTAACCCATAATGTGACTGATTCTACTTGGAAATAACGCCTTTAGGAGGCAGGTTAAATGAGTCCTAAGTGTGCTGCACCAATTCAACACGGCTGGCTGGGGGGGGCCCTTAAGATGAAGCGCCACCAGAGGGCGCTCTGCCCACCAGTGAGGACAAAGCAAGAACTCGGCCATGGGCGACCCAAGGGCGGGCCTCCCCTGGACGTCCTTTTGAAACTGCATAATAACTGCCCTCCCTGTTCTCAGGCCTTTTTTAGTTCCCTCCACAGCATTTTATACAATTTTATTTAACCAGGTTTTTGTTGCTGCATTTGTCTCTACCACCAAGTTGCAAGAAAGTAGGTGTCACTCGTGTGTGTGTCGCAGTAGTGGGGATTGAACGTAAGGCGTTTGCAGTAAACTACATATCCTCCTGCCTCATCCTCCCAGACTGCTGGGATTCGGGTGTGTGCTGCCACCAATGCGCCCAGCCAGATGTCACATTTTTTTGTCTCTCACCATGTAGTATGCAAAGTCTGATTAATCACTGGGGTCTTATTACAGTCTAATTCAGTAGTCTTTTGAGCAGAAGGACAGAGTGATGATGGTAAGTCTCATGAAGAAAAATAAAGCAGAGAAGGGAAAATGAAGAGTTGAAAAGAGGAAGCTTGCTATATTAAATACAGTAGCCAGGTGACATTTTGGTAGACCCCTGAGATTAATCTTGTTTGCAGGAAGGACACTCCATGGAGGGGAGTGAAAAGGCTCTGAGGAAGGGGCAACCCGGCAGGCGTGAACAAGCCAGTGTGGCAGAAGCCCGGGACCTGAAGAGAGACGGTCTAAGGGCAAGTGGCACCAGATCACACTGGGCCTTGATGATTATAGTTAAGAATACCAGCTTTTACTGTGGAACTCGGAGAGACTAGAGGGGACGCATGTGATGTGACTTAAGAGAGAATAAAAAGGACACGCATAATGTAATTTATGTGTTAGCCTGATGCTCTGGATGGTCTGTAGAGAACAGTTCAGGTAAGACAGGTCGAAAACCTGGTTCAAGGTGTTAGCAGTGGGGACTGCAGATCGAAATTTTTCTTAAAACCTAGTAGCATTAAAAACTGTATCCGAAATGAACAACTATGAGAAATCTATACATTTCATTAACCTCAAAAATAGTTCCTATATTGTAATACAAGGAAATACTTCAAAGTAGTTTCTTATTTGCTTCAGGATATTTATATGTGAATTTTGGTAGATAGTCATATAACCTATATATTCTTAAGATGCCTTGTTTGTTAAAAGAAGTATTTAATGTAGCAGAGTATTACACCAACTTTAAAAATAACTACATGAGCTATGCCAGTATGAGAAGTAAAGCAATATAATTTAATGAACATACAGAACATAAATATATATTATGTTAACTATTTAAAATTATTTCTACAATAAAGAAGGACCTAAACTAACCACAGCCCTTTTATAAAGCTTGTAAAATAGTTGCTTCTCAGTGGTTTTTATTAGCTCAGAATTTAAAGTTCATTAGACATTTTTATAAAGTGTATGTATCTTAGGTAAATATCTACCAAGGTTTCCAGCCTGCATCACTTTACTGATGTCACAATATGAATATGACATCAGAAAGTACACAAGGGACTTTTTGCAAAGTCTTTGGTTAAGAGCTAATCTGATATGAGAAACCATAACTGTAAATAAGGACAAAGAGGTGTAATAAATATTATATAAAAAGAAGATAATATACAAAGGAGAAGAGTACTAGAAAGAAAGAAGAGGGAAAAGCAGAAAGGCAACAAAGGAAAGTAAAGGGAAAGGGAAAATATGGAAAATTATGAATAAACCTGCTGTAAATAGGGAGGGAGGGAACAGAGGGGAGGGGTGGGGAAGAGGAGGGAGAACCAAGATGCATCATGTACAGGTACAAAATAAATGTGATGAATGTGACCATCGTATGTAAAATGTACCAATATATGTTCTTGGTTTAAAATTAAAATTAAAAAATTTTAAAAAAAGAGCTAATTTGAAGAGTAAAAACAAAAAAAAAAAAAAAGAAAAGAAAAGTAAAAACAACAAAGTCAAACCAACCAGATTTGGGGAGCTAATTTGGGGAACTAATTAAAAGCTGACAAAACTGAATACATGGGGTTCAAGGTAGCTTATCTGATCCAGTTAAGTCCAAGATCTGAACCGAACTTTCAGGGAATCAGGGACTATTTGCAGCTACATTAAAATGCTGGAACTATCCTGCCCACCCGGTCCCACCTCTCCCCGTAGCCTCATCTGAAGAACCGCAAACAAGACATCAGACAGGTTTATGCCCAAAGCCGGGCTCGTTACATGAGGGCATTTCAGACACCGAGTCTGGGTGTCTGGAGGAGAAGCATGGTGGGAGAGTCTCCACCTGAAGGGCAGACAGAAGAAAGGGCAGAGACCGTGGCGTGGGGCCCTCTTACCTCCACCCTCGGTAATTCCCACACGCACAGGGCAATCAACACGGCGATGGACAGCAGGTAGATGGTCACTGCTAAAGGGAGGATCCATTCCCTCCAGTCCTTCCAGAAACAGCGGTCAGGCATGTTTTCCCTTCTAGAAGTAAAGAAAAGGAGATTGGAGAAGATCATAACAGGGACCCCGGCTTCCGCTTCTGTCGGCTTGTATACAGTGGGCCAAGAGCTGCTGGGCAACTTTACCAGGCGAAGCTGAAGGAATCCGAACGAGAGAGAATGTATGCACTCCAAGTCTTACAGCAGTCTCATACCAAAGCAGTCTCACCCAAAGGTTCAGCCCCAAACAGGAGGGACAGGCCTGATAAATGGGCCACTCGCTGATGTCACAAACCCAGGTGCAGCACACTTGTCAGGCAAGGTTCTGAGGACAGAGGCAGGCTCGAAGCCCACCTCTGAGACCTCAGACTACTTCAGCTCCTCTGAGCCTCGATATCCTAATTCACCCGTTTAACCACTGATAATTAAATTAGATAGTACATTTATAACACAATCATCTGGTGTTTCCCCAAACCCTAAAACTCAGCTGTTTTATAAAAGATTTTTATTAGTATGTGTTGGCAGTACATAACTATTACGTTTACTGTGGAGAGTTTGTATATATACATAACACATCTTAATTCTTTCTTTTTTGGAGGGAAGTCTCTTTCCCCTCCCATCCCTCCCTGCTCCAACTCTTGTTCAACTTTCCATTTGCAAAAGCTCTATTTCCATTTTTTCCTTCAATTCTCTTTTTTTAACATTTCGCTGTTGGCTTGAACTGGTGGTACATGCATGACTGTCCATTTGTAAATGGATCTAACCACTTTTATCAGTCTTTTTACCAATGAAATTAATAAAAAGCCACCCAGTGGGACAGTCATGCATGTATTAGCCTGCCCAGCAGTGAGATGTAGCAGTTCTGGCCCCCTTGTGAAAGTGTAAAAATTTCTTTTCTCTTTCCTTCCCTTCTCCCTCCCTCCATCTCTTGTTCCCCTTATCATTTGAAAAAAGATCTTCCTACTTTCTATTATCTGTCTTTTATTTTGCTTTTTATTTATACTTTGAATTTCTCGTATAAAAGAAAGCACATGATATTTAAATTTGTGTATCTGATTTATTTTACTTAACATTACAGATTGGTAGGTAAATTACATCCATTTACCTACAAATGCCTCAAAGTTTACCCTTCTTTATGGAAGAGTACTCCATTCTATTCTGTATAAATACCGTATTTTCTTTATCTATGCATCTGCAGGTTTTTTCCAACACTTAGCTCTTATAAATTGTGCTGCTATAAATATGGGTATGCAAGTATCACTGTAATATGATTTTAATTCTTTCAGGAAGATACCTAAAAGGGGAACAACTGGGTCAAGAATTTCTAGTTTTAGTTTTTTGAGGAATCTCCACACTGATCTCCATAATGGTTGTACTAGTTTACATACTTACCAACAATGTAGATGAAGTCCTTTTTCCCCACAGCCTCACCAGCATTTGGTATGATTTGATTTCTTAATGATACCTATTCTTTCTGGAGTGAGATGGAATCCCAGTGGGTTTTAATTTGCATTTCTCAAATAGCCAGTGATATTGAACAATTTTTCATGTATTTATTGGCCATCTGTACTTCTTCTAAGAAGTTTCGATTCATTTCAGTTGCCTGTTGTTTGATTGAGTCTTTGATTTGGGGGGGGGGTCTAATTTTTTTTTTGAGTTCCTTACCTATTCTAGATGTCAGTCCTCTGCACAACTTGTTGGCAAGATTTTTTTGTTATTACCTCCATTATCTGTTTAGTTCTATCCTCTGTGATCCTGCCAATTATTCTTTGATCTGTTTTCTAACTTCCCATTATCCTTTCCAGTACTTTGGGGGTGTACCTTATGCTCTTCTCCCCCTCAGTGCCTCCTGGATCAGCTTCAGGGGAGCTGGGAATCTTGGGAGGCATTTTCTGGCCTAGGCTTCTCATGTTTCTATTGTTTTTTGGTTTTTGTTTTTTTGTCTATTTGTTTTGTTTTTGTTTTTGTTTTTATGTGATGAGGTTTGTGGACACATGGTATAAAGACTTTGTTGCTGCTGTAGAGATATCTGCTAGTCACTTTTCTGGATGTGCTTCAGGCATGGCTGAATACAGTCTACCTCTGTCCCAAGATCCACCTGCCTTGTTTAATTTGGGAGGGGACGATGCACTATAATTGGCCAACACTGAGTTCTCTGGGAACGTATTTTAGTATTGTTCGTGTCACACAGGTAACCTGACTGTTGGCTTACAGAGAGAACTCATTAATAGCAACAATTATGCAACCCTGGGAATATCAAGCAAATCAGCTACAGTGGTATTGTCTAAGACAAATTGGATATTAACATACCATAAGAACCAATTACGAACCACCATTAATATTTTACATTTTAAAAATATAGGAATCGCTTATATCACAAATTAACTAGAGGCCAGTGAGGAGACAAGAGATGCTTCAGCAAATAAAAATTAGTCTTCTTTAAATTTTGAACGATTAATTCTGATTTATGAAATTATTTGGGCATGGAAAATAACATAGATTTTCTTTTTTAACATGAAAAAGATGAAAAATAAGGAGGTGTTTAAATTATAGTGTATGTAAGATATAACATGACGCAGTCATCCAAAATCATAGTTTTACAGGGCAGTTAGAACTCTGGCTTCATGCTCTTCTTACATTAAATCTTTTAAAAGATGCAATATTCAATACAATAATAATCCTAATGATAGCACCGTCATCATCATCATATTATGGTATTTTAATGGTTAACTGTTATGTCAATTTGAGTAAGAAATGCCCACCTGATTGGATCAGCATGGTTCTGGGAGTGGCTGAAGGGATTTACTCAAAAGAGAAGACCCACCCTGGGTGTGAGTGCCACCAGCCAATAGGCTTGTAGCATGAATGCATAAAACGTGGAAAGAAGAAGGAAGGCTCCCTCCGGTTTCTCCAGAGGATCTCCAGTCTTCACCATCACCTTGGCATGTCCGTCTCCAGGCTTCCAATGCCGGCCCACCTTGGGAATCATATAAAGTGTATTATAGAAATCTGTTACTATACTGAACCATGACTGAGTCCTTCTCAATTCCTCCTGCCGATCACACCAGGAGGAAGGCAGCACTATTCTCCCCAGAGCACAGAGGAAGAAACAGCCTACTGCCTCATAATGACGTGCTGGCAAATTTTTCAAAAATCACACATGCACACCAAAGTCTTGGGGAAATATAATACGTCAGCAATTATTATTTCTGAGCAATGCAAATTCCAGTGACATTCATTTTATATAACACACTTTTCTCTATTTTCCATACTTACTACAGAGTCGAAGAAGCTGTTCACATGAGAAACAGCATAGGACAATACCAAATTTCTCCCACTGAGTTGCTGATAGCTCACTAATTTATCTGTTAAGCATTGAGAAACAACAAATTAAGTGCTCAAAAGATACAGGATTTTTGTGCATAAGTAAATGTGAATAGTTTAATTAAATTTTAAAAAGATCCCCTTTCTGTAACACCAACCATATGTGTTTTAAAACATGTGGGTTTTAGTCTTTTCTTTTGAAAAATATCCTTTGTATTTCTTTTTATGGAGCTGTAAAATTGTTTACCAATTTTGTATAGGAGATTAGAAAGGTTTTATATCCAAACAATAACATTTTTTAAAATATCCCATTTCTATAACAATGACCATACGTGTTTCGAAATTTGTGGTCCTTAAGTCTTTTATCTCAAAATACATCTTTATTTTATTTCTTTTTACAGGGCAGCAAAATCATTCCCCAAATTTGTACAGGAGATTTAGAAAGATTTTATTTCAAAATAATTTTAGGTGTTCTTTCTTACAATCAAGTTTTAGAGAACATAATTAAATCATTTTGTCATTTATCTTCTAAAAAAGAAATATATTCCTGAGTTAAATAAGCAGATAGATGTGGGAAAGAAAATATTCTTTCAAGAGAAATGTCATAAAAATTAACCTTCTTGACTAAAGACTTAAGGGAGTTAGAAAAAATTCAATTTGAAATTAATAGTTTCTACATAGGTTTTTTTTTTTTTTGGCATTTCTTATGTAGCAAACGAAGGCAGAGGGACCTCAAATTGAATTTCTAGAATCATCATACAGAACTGGTACTTAAAAGGAAATACATTGTATTTGAAATCATTTCTGTTCTTCTAGCAAGAACAGAATTAGCAACTTGTTTTTGTTTTAAGAAATTTACAGAACCTAAAATTCACAAGTAAAATTTAATTGGTATAATGGAAGCTGGAAGTTTATGAATAGTTTTAGTGCCTTTAGACTTTCAGGCAGCTGTAAACAAGTGGGAAGGCTGCGTTGTCTTGGCATTCTCACAGGAAATAAGAATTCAAACGAGGCTTTCCTTTTAAACGATGAACAGCTGGGCTGGGAATGTACCTCAGTGACAGGGCATTTGCCTGCAATGCCCGGGCCCTGGGTTCAATCCCCAGTGCCACCAAAACAAAAACACAATTTAAAAAAGCACATGACATCATAATCTATATTCAAGAAGAAAAACCAGAAGTGATAAAATAATGAGGCAAAATCAAACTCCAATCACCACACTATATAGATAATTTTGAAGCTATTTGTGCCAAACTGCTTTCTCATTCAAAAACTACTAAATTTCAGCATCATTAGCTCCCACAGCCCCGGGAGAAGGTGAGTCTAACATACAGATCGATCTTAGGAGGTCAGATCTATTTAAACCGGAACTTCATCGTCTGTGGGGGAAATTCATTCCTAATTGTTCACGTAGCTATCCCAGGGCCCACTTCCCCTCCAGCATGATGAGCAGGCCTAAGACGCGGGCAGCAGGCAAGGCAGAAAGGGGAAAGAGGGAGGCGGAGGGTGGGAGAGGAGGAAAGGGACAAAGGGACGCAGGAGAAGGGGACAGGGAGAGGTGTACACGAGGAAAGCCGTCCACCAGTCTCCCAGTACCACAGGATGTCCGAACCGAGCTCTGACTCTTAGTAAGAAAAGATGCCAGAGAGAAGGGCCTGGAGGTTGAGGACACAAGGGAGGGACCCAAATAAACGTTACACCTCCTCCATTCACCACCTTGCTCTTTGGCGTCACAAGAGTGCTGGGCGCCACATGTCACAGCACCGAATACTTATCTTGGACCCACTAGATGTTAGGTGCCCGGGACGAATCTTAGCAAAGTTCTTTTCTTGCAAAAGATGTCACCACTTTCACTCATTCCATGTGGTAACTGCCGATTCCCAGCAATGTGGTAGGCAGAATGACAGGACGCTGGAGGCCATTTTATTATGGCTCCGACTGTCTCTAAGAGGAAGGGTCAACATTTGTGTTTTCCCACAAGTACAGGACATTTTAGCAGCAGAACACTAAAATGATGTCCCAAACAGGCACTGAAAATGTGGAAACGCATTCGCCATCTCTGTTTACTGTTTTTCTTTCTGTTCACGTGTAAGGGACAAAGGAACAGATGGCTTGACAGAAGTACAAGAGTGACTACTGAACCTGCTGATTTAACACTTTCCTTTGACAGTGGTGTGGCGTGGAGCAGGAGACAGGACTTTCTCTAGCAGGTTACTCACCTTGGACCCTCCTCACACTTCGGGCAACTTCATATGAGGAGTAACAAGAGTCTACGTCTCTCAATCAGAGTTTCGCTTTGCACGGGAGTCTACCTTGCCAGCACTCTGATTTCACACTAATTTTCTTATCATCAGTAGATCAGACTTTCCCTAACATAGCGTCTACCTCCTCTTCCTTTCCAGAACTCCTCAATAAATAATGAATGTTACCGGGTACAGTTGACATGACTTAAACATTCTGTAATACTCAATCAAATAATATTTCTATTAATCATTCTGAAACATCTATATGCCTCCTCTCATTTTGGTCCCATGGTTACCTCTTTTATCTTATCATAATTAACAGATATTTTTAATATATCTTTTCATTCCTATGATAAAAATAGCTATCGTGCTAAACATCCTATTTAGTCCATAGCTAGTGTTACAGTCCCAGTTTGGTATTTACTGAGGGATGACAACCTCTTGCAGGGAGCGGGGCGTGTTTTCTTTCCTTTTTATAGCATATTGCCTATCTGCATAGCTCTTAGCCTCTGCTAGGGTTCTTTGCTTTTGATCTGGGGTACAGCAAGTGGCCAAGATGCATCAGACATCTCAAATAAAGGATTTCGTTCCATCTTCTATACTTTATGAAGAAATGGTTTAACAGAAAAATCATATCATAATCTAAGCTGTCATTCCGTACCCACTTTTTGCCATTTCTCGGTTTATACTGGACCCAAACAGAAACATTCGACACAGCGGGTGTTCATGAAAATATTGTAACAAGTGAACTATTTGTTGTACAATATCTCTCTCTGCTGGCGAAAGTGAGGCAGAGCAGCAGAAAGCATTTTCCTCCTGTACCAAACTCCGGTTGGAACGAGAAAGGGATGGAAGCTCAAGGACAAGGAAGACGTCCACCTGGACACGTCCCAGAGGACAGACCGGAAGCGTCCAGCACAGGGGTGGGCCATACCAGAAACCAGTGAGCGGAGTGGACAGGAAGGTGGCACCCAGAACTGTCCCCATTTAACTTTTTGCTGATGGGCTTCTGCACAGCCTGTGCCGGCCTGTGAGGCCCGAGCCACGTCTGCCTTCTCATCTGCTCTCCTGGCCTTTTCCTTTAGGTCCCACCAGCCGCTTCCGTCCGGGTGGCGCCTTTGGCCTGTCCGCCAGGAGCTGAGGGCGGAAACATGGTTTTTCCAGGGAAGCAGGCCAGGCCATGCTGGTCCTGGGCTCCTGCCTGAGGGAAGAATCTCCATACTGATTTCCACAGAAGTAGTACCAGTTTACACTCCCACCAACAATGAAGGATTCTTTTCGCTGCAGCCCTCCAGCACTTCTAACTGGCTGATTTCTTGGTGAGAGCTGTTCCTTCTGGAGTGAGATGGAATTTGTGCTGCTTTCATTTACATTTCTCCAACGGCCAGTGGTGTTGAACATTTTTTCATGTACTTACGGGCCATTTGCACTTCTTCATCAGAGAAATGTCTATTTCAGAGGCACATTTTTTGATTGGGTCTTTAAGTTTGAGGAGTTTGGGGTATAGATTCTAGATATTAGTCCTTTGTCTGAAGAGTAGCTGGTGAAAATGTTTTCCGTGTTTTCGTCTCTTCATGGTGGTGGTTTCCTTCTCTGTGTAGAAGCTTTTTGATTTCATGTGATCTCATTTGCTGATTTTTGGTATTATTTCTTGTGCAGTTGGGGAAGTGCTCTCTCCAGGGGATATGGGTGGTGTGCTTGGTCCAGCATCATGGGCCAGCCGTTGCAACTCACAGCATCTGCCACTCCTTCCACCTCTGCCCTTTGGAGTCTTCTGCTTTCATTTTGTCTCTGTAGATTTGATCTCCCTTTCTCAAGAGCCAGGAGCCAGGAGCCAAGAAAAAAGTGTCGATTGTCCCTTCCCTTTTCCACCTCTGTTGTGTTCTGTCTATTTGGTTTCTCTGTAGGCTTTAATTTTCCTGTCAAATCTTTCCTGGTTCCTGGAGATTTACTTTCTCTCTCTCTCTCCACAAGTTATTTTCCGGTGTCTGGATTCCAAATCTCACAGAGGCTGATTTGCTGCTTACCACTTCAACATTTTCCTCGAAGTCACAACCTACTTTCAACCCTCCTGAGACTGCTGGTTCGTTCACAGGCCAGACCCTGCGAGTATACAAGCGACTTCTCACTTTTCATTATCTGGGGAAAATATGCTATTTAGAGAGAGAATGTGTATGTGTTTTAAATTTGTGCATGCTGCTACATCAGTCATTTCTAAATACCCTCCGTCATCCTGAAGTACCAAGTTAAAATGATACTTCTTTTGAATTTGTATGAAAAAAATTTAGCAAATAAGTTTATCTGCACACTGCCACTTACCAGGAGAAATGAGTACCAACAAATGAAGAGGAGATGGGATAGATCTTTTCCTCAAGTATCCAACATAAAAGTGCATTTTTCTCCTTAACGAATGTTAACAAATAATCAGCACTTATTATCTTGTCCACTGCCTACGAAATTTAAATGCGTTGTGTTCTTCATCTTGCAGGTCTCCATACTGCGTACCTCCACTCGTACAAGCTCTTAGTCATCTTATTCCCTATGTCCAGTACTCTATGAGTCTTTTTTTTTTAAAGCAGGTTAAGAGTAGGAAATTTATTGAGACAGAGAAAGAGAGCTCCTGAGAGACAGGAGGGGACCCGAGTGGGTTGCCAATGAGCCCACTTTTCAGGGGAAGTTTTATAGAGCAAAATCGCACGGCAAGTACAATGTGTGTTAAAATGATGATTAACCAATAATATTACAAGTGTAGTCACTTAGGTAACATTCATCCAGTGGGGAAGAAGGTCACATAGCAAATGGTCATGGAAAGAATAAAGACATTCCAGGATGGGGTGGATCTGGAGGTCTTGGTCGCCCACCTGGGTGATCTAGACTTTATCACATCAGATGAGTGTAATCATCAGTTCATTGTTTACCCCTCGGCCTTATCTTGAGGGCTGACCTGCAGTGGATGCGCCTCTATCCATGGTTGTAGTGTATTCTCCTCTTGTGTATTGACTCCATCAAGGGCCCAGACCTTTCTGACTGCCTATAATACTTTCCTATCAGTCTTTATTGAGTAAAGGAGATACTTTTCAGGAGTTCAGGTTTCAGCCAGCAAGTTAATCATGTTCAATTTGAAGCACAACTCTCCTTTGAATATATAGCCTGCAAACTTTCTAAACAATCAAGTGATAACTCTTGGCCACTGTTAGAAAATACCACCATTAGAAAAACTGTACTATTTTCTACAGACACTATTAGAGAAGAGGAAGGGAATGGAGAGGGGTAAGGAAAAGATGGGGGGGGTCTGAATATGACCGAAGTAGTTTATATGCATGTGTGAAAACTTCCGCAATGAAATCAGTTATTCTCTATACTTCATATACACTCATTTTTAAAAACAAATAAGAAAAATACTATTTCTGAAACTATGACAGCTGCTTAAGTGACCTAGTCAGAAACCATTATAGGGACGAGGGATGGGCAGACTCTTGAGCCCTTAGCCTGCTACTTACTAAAACATGATTTGTGTTTCCTTCTGGAATAGCGACTTAATAGACATTTTTTGCTTTTAAAAAATGAATTAACTGTGTTAGGTAGAGCACTGTATTTCCTGGTGGCCAATTCACATGAGCCTGTTTTTCTTCAAAGGCTAAGAAGCTAAAACTAACAGCTGGTTCTGGGACTGATAGCATGAACAGCATTAGTGGTACGAGAATGGTCTGAGGGGTGAAGAAAGCCTCAATTTAGTGGGGGCTCTGGAACTTTGTCATTTCATGAACGTAAGCAAATTATCTAACCTCTTTGAAATTAATTTTCTCATTTTTTTGGTTACTATATTATCCCAGCTTTATACTGAAATAATACTCTTACAATGATGTCACAAGGATTAAATGAGATAGTGCATGTAAATTGCACATAGTGGCCTCTGGGCTTAAGTGTTAAGTTGTTTTTGGTATTGCTGTTGGGTTTTTCTATTTTTGTTTTTGATTATTTGGGGTGTTTTTCTTTCCTTTTTTGTTTTCTCTTAAGACAGATTATTGCTATGTAGGCCAGGCTGGCCTTGAACTCGCTACATAGCACAGCATGGCCTCGAATTTGTGATCCTCCTGCTTCAGCTTCTCAAGGGCTGGGATTACAAGTGTGCAGCACCCTGCCCAGAAATTGTAAAATATTTTTATCCTGAAGAATCATAAACCTAAGGGTCAGGATTTAATTAGAAAAGGGGTCTAGTTTTGTTTTTGTTTTGTTTTATTTTCCTTAAAGGGACTAAGGGTGTAAGAAAACACTAGGAATGATTTGTAGTTTAACCATCTTCCCAAAAAACAGAATTCGGCAATGTAAAATGATATTAACGGTCTACCTCAAATATACAAGTATACATTTTTTTACACCTAAAATTCCTTTTGTTACATTTAGTGTGCTACAACAGCATGTGCTGTGCCTAAAGAATGGAACAAAGAAATGTTACCAGAAAACAAAAGATGCCGAAGAACCAGGACTCTCTTAGCATTATGGCCTTGAACAGTAACAGAAAGAAGTTAAAGCTTTATCAAGAACAAAAGTAGGAATGCTGCACCTGTCTTCATTGTAAATTCATTTTATTTCCGAAAGCAAAGTGCGTTTGCCGTAAGACAACAATAGAGCAGTATCAAATGTGTAAATATCTAAGAACAGGGATTTCCAACACCAGATACTAATTACAATGTATTGTCTTTACCCTTTGCAGCGCTCTCCTTCACAGGTCATTTTTCAATGTATGGCGACTGCTGTTAAAGAGAAATATATTTTTAGTAAACAAATAAGATTTAAATACATTCCCCTTATATTTGGTCACCAGCTCGCACTGGCGCGTGCCTATATGTTTTAGGTGTATAAAAACCTATTCATGCAGCCAAAGTTGTTCAAGTTCTCTTTGTATTTTCTTCATGCTTAAGAAAAGTACTTTCTTTATGGGACTGATTATAGAGGAAATACATCTTTCCGGGCAGTAAGGCCATCATATTGAGAATGCATCAGTGGATTAACACACTGTGAACTTGCTGTGTAGCACAGAACTTGGAGCCCTCCTGATCCAATTGCCCTTCAGAAGTCCCACTTGTAAACTCACGAGCCTCTTGGGGGACATTTTAGATCCAAAACATAACATAGTAATTCAAGAAGAAAAAGAAATCACCCTGTTTTTCTAATAATTCTGCTAATAATAGTTTATTTGTATTTAACAATAATATCAATATAATGCTAAGTTATTTTCTACAGATAAATGCCTGGAGGTCTTGGCAGTCAAAAGCCAAACATATAATACAAGATACAAGATACACACCCATATGTACATTTGACTCTCTACAACCTTGTACTCCCTGCAGATACCAAAATCTGCAGGTTTATGAGGTTTTATGAGGTTCTATGAGCTCACAATGGTTGCATGGGGATTTAAAAAGTGTGTGTGAGAGGGGGTAATTTCTTATTCCCCTTGACCTGAAAACAAACTTAGGAAAAATATAAAAACTAACACAATTCTCTGACATTTATATCTTTACTCTTTAGAGTTGCACCTCTCCTGATCCAAATGATCTGAAATCTGAAATTAAATCCTGTTACTTCAGAGCGGTAGATTGTTTTCCCCATGACAGATGGTCCAGCAGGTCTACAAACTGCTTGACCATCTCTCTGTAACTTTCTTGTCATTACCCTTTAAAAAGGGTAAAGATAAGACATTTCTTGTCTCTCTGTAAATTTCGCTAAAAATTTACCTAGTAGATATTGGAGCACCTATACAAGACAAAAACAACAAAAGGCTTCTGACAAGAGGGTGAACAGCACAGTATTCTAAGCCGTAAAAGTAAGACGTGAAAAATAACTCTTGCTGGGCCAAGCAGGGATCTGGGCAGTATTTAAGATTGTGGCTGTTGGCAGTCACAGCAATAACACTTGGCTGGGAGCCTCCATATCTAGGGAGACACGGGAAGAGAAAGGTTCTTACAGGAAAATGTAATCAAAGGTGTTTAAAATGCTATCAACAAGATCAGCACTCCTGCCTCCTGGTCATTCTGTCACACATAGCACATACTCAGCCTTCCTGCCACACGTCTCTCTCATGTTTCAACCACATGTTCTTTGTGATATTATTATTTTGTGCAGGGGAGTGCTGGGGATCGAACTCAGAGTCTTGGTGCTTGCCAGACAAGCACTCTAACCCCCGAGCTAAATCCCCAACCCCTTGGATATTATTTTTAACAAGGAAATGGAATTGAGAGAGAGAAAGGCTCTACCTCAGCTTCAGAATCAGCCAAATCCTCTTACACTTTGTACTTAGAATTCAAATTATTCTGGAAACAGATTTATAGCATATGAATCAGATGCTATTTCATTAGCATAGAAAGACAATAGTGTATATTTTTAGATAGAAAATACATTTTTATCTCCCCACAGAACACCCTGGAGAATTCAAACACAAAATGACTTGCCCCAGTCTGTATGAGTTGCTGTAACAAAATCTCTTATTTGCAACTTACATACAGCAGACATCTATTGCTCACACTTCCGGGGGCTGGGAAGTGTAAGATCAAGGCCTGAGCAGCTCTGGGGTCCGGTGAGGACCCGTTTCTCAGATGGAGGCTTCTGTGTGTGCTCAAATGAGAGAAGGGGCAAAGATCTCTTCAGCGTCTTAACGAGAACACTAACCCCATTCAGACGCCTCCCAGATGTCCCACCTGCCATCATCATCATCATGTTGCAGATTCAATTTCAACACAGGAATTCTGCGGACACAGACATTTGGACTGTAGCAATACTTCAGGTAGAATTTCATAAAATGAACCTAAAATAGAAACGAAATAACCAAATATAAGACAAATAAAAGCCTTTAAAGTTTTGCTTGGAATTCTCTTTTTTTTTTGGAATTCTCATTTAATAGTATTTTTATGGACACTGATGTGCTTATCTTTTATTATGGATGGCACTGTTGTTGAAATACAGAATTTTAAAAAGGTGTTTAATAAATCCAGATATGTATTGCCTTCTTATTCAACTAGTTCAAACTGTTAAAAATCAACTAAGGTAATTAGCATATACAACTTATTAAGACATCATAGTTTTTTCAAAACCTTGATCAAAAATTAAGTAAAACAAATTTGGTGGGCCTATTTTTGGAACATTGTTTTAACTCTATAAGGAGTAACACAAGATATATTAACTGTACTTACTATAACATATTTTGGTTGTAACTTTATACATCTAAGTGTGTTCCAATGGCCTTCTAATTATTTTTCTGATGTTTCTAAAGGTTTTCGTTTCTCCATCAAACAGTCACTGAGAAGTTAACAAGTTATGGCTATGGTCATGTTTAGCAAAAATATTTAGATTGTTGTCAGGAATTAAAAGTAACACACTTGATTTTCAATTCCGTGATAATTGCAAGGTCATTACAAGATGAAACAAAGTCACATTGTTTTATGTGCCAAGTGGGACAGCATCCAATAATATCCCTCAGTATAAGAAGTGGTTTTATCAAAACTTAAACAGGCCCACCAGGCATTTGACCTGCATTTTGGAACTGAATATGGCTGATTATTGACACTTTAAACTGCCGGGGGCCAGGGGGCGGCCTGGCCTGACAGCATTCCCAGGAACTCAAGCATTTCGTTTCCGCTCGGCCTGCAGTTGCTCATAGGAGAGGACTTCCTGTGCACACTCAGTTAGCATGCTCTGTCCAAACAAGGAAACTTCCAGCCTGCAGTCTCCACCATTTCTTGCTCTTTATTTAATGGATTTTTATTAACATTTATGACAGGCAGCCTGTTGTGAAATACTCTTTTAACAGTATTTCACAACAGGCTGCCTCTCCCCGAGGCGAGGCCGGGAGGCCTGGGCCTCCTCACTCTGCCTCACAGCACAGGTGACGTGCCTCATGGATGTGCTGGGTTTTCAATAATTTCACTCCTGGGTCTATTTTTTTTTTTTTCCCCTTTTCATTCCCATGCTTGAATTTCTCCCTCACCACAAAAGCTGGGAACGTGGCTTCAGTGTCTTTCCCTTCTCGTATGCGGTATGGAGCTGGGCCTGCAGAGACTGCTTGGAGCGCCAGCCCGCAGTGGGAGCATGAGTTTGTTCCAGAAGCCCTTTAGTCCTGCTGGTTCCTGGTGGCTGAGCTCCAGTCTGTAATAAGACCTTGTTAAAGGGAAAGAGATTTCTCTTCTCTTTGTGCCGGTCTGTTACCACCTTCTGTCTTTCACTCTTTCTGACCTCTAAAATCACAGATGCCATAAACACAGCGAACCTTACAGGCTAATATGAACATGTACAACTTTTTTCTCCTCCAAGACTCAAAAAATTGACAATCGTTTAGCGTCTTCTCCTTTTCTCAGCCCAGCGTAGTAAATTTTACCTAAATGAACTGATGTAAGAATTAGTGTTAAATAACATGTATAGGAAGCCTTGGTTTAAAGTGAGCTCCTGCAGTAGGCTCAACAGAACAAACCAAAAAGCTGTCACTTGTGCTATCTTCCAATACCACGAAGCTGAAAGCAAGTTCTTTGTTTGCTCTTTTGAGAAATCAGGAGAAAGAGATAATAACCAAACCCCTAAAAGGCCAGTTTTAGCTAGCATGATAAGAAACTCCTCTCTGCTTTAACTTTTACTTTTGAATGACCAATCAACTTTTTGTACCATTTCTGCTTTCTTCAGCCCTCCTTGTGTGTAAAACCAACCTCCTGCACAAGGCCCTGAGTTCGATCCCCGGCACCAAAAAAAAAAAAAAACCACCAACCTCCTCCACTTGGCTTATTGGAAAACTCATTCTGTTTCATGGAAGGAGTGTAGGGAGAATAAGCCAATGGAAGCTAATTAAAACTGTTAAACTGAGCTGGGCGTGGCACTTCTGTAATCCCAGCACTCAGGAGGCTAAGGGAGAAGGAGTTTAATTTAAATTTGAAGCCAATTTGGGCCACATAGCAAGTTCAAGTAAGTCCAGCTTGGACTGCATAGCAGCACCTTGTCTCAAAAAAAAAAAAATCACTAAACCAAATTTGTTGTCATTATGTCTTTTGAAAATAGTAAGTTATTGGGGTTGGGAATTTAACTCAAGTGGTAGAGCACTTGCCTAGCAAGCAGAAGGCCCTGAGTTCAATCCGCAGCACCCCGCAAAAAACAAAAAGAAAATATTAAGTTATTTAATATTTTTATATAGTTTCAATGAAATTTTATTTCAGTATACATAAGAACTATGGCTCAACTTGGGAATTGATGTATTAAGTATATTTTATCCAAAAATTTAACATGGTCTCTAGACACGCAAACATGAGCTATACAGCAGAAATTTTAGTAGGAAATGACTTTTGGACACTTGAAAAATAGCAATTTTATGTTTTAGTGTTGTCTTTTTGCTTGCCATTGAAGAATAGCTGCTCTGTGTACAAAAACATATTTGAAACTCTGTTTCTAAAGAGAATTTTTCTACTTCTTCACAATTAGTTGGAAAAATTATAGTCTCAAAGCCAGAACTGTACAAAAGAGAAAAGCAACTCTGTTTTTGATTATTATTATTTGCAGTGATGAAGAAACCTGAGCTGTGTGCATCGCAGTCAAGCGCAGAACTCTGCTGCTGAGCTCTGTCTCCAGCCCTCGCCTTGGTACGATTGAATGTCATTTACTGAGATGTAGCGGGGGCTCAGAATAACAGTGTAGATAGAAGTTTATTTGTCATGTAAGTGAAACATAACAAATTGCACTAACTTTTCATACAGTCACGTGGGCACACCCGGCAGCAAGGGAGGACAGAAATGAAGACTTTAATCTGGATGGCCACATGACTAATGTAAGAGACTACTGGAGGAGATTTGCTGGCGGACAACTGTTGGTCTATCTTCACGTATGTTACAACAGACTTTCTTAGGTTAAAATAATATGGAAACTAGCAGAAGCACTAACTTTTTGAGTTTCTGTAGATCTAGCCTTCTACAATTTTATCTATGTGTATGCATATGTAGATAAGTTTAAACATATACATATATGTGTATAAACACACACATATAGTATATATTAGTCAGCCCTTTGTATCCAAGAGTTCTGCATCTCAGCATTCAACCAATTGCACACAGAAAATATTTTTTTAAAAGTTATGTTGCTACTCACCTTACTGTGTAGTTAGGCCTACAATGATGGCTGTGTCTGTACTGAGCTTTTTTCTTTTTCTCATTATTCCCTAAACAATACAGTATAACAACTATTTGCCTAGTCTTTATATTAGGTATTATAGATAATCTAGATGATTTAAAGTATATGGTTAGATGTGCACAGACTACATGTAAATACTGCGCTATTTCATATACAGACTTAAGTATCTGCAGATGCTCATACAGTTTAAGGTTCCAAATTTTTTCTTTTGTATTCCCCCGTTCCCAAAGCCTATATCTTTATCAGGTTAAAGCTTTGTTAATAAAGCTTTGTTAATCCTTTGATAGTTAATGCTGTAAAAATTACTATTGAATTCTTTTCTACAATTAGAGGAAATACAGCTATCGCATTTAGGTCATATTAGCTGTAAATCAGTATCTGTGTCATCATAATGCCACATTATACTCGCAGATTCCTTCGTCAGGGTTAAGGGTGGTTCCTAATCAGTTGTTATGGTATGTTAACGTCCAATTCCTTTTGGACAATACTAGTGTAGCTGATTCACTTGTTATTAACAGGGTCACGTAATTTTCACTACTTGTCTGCAAGCCAACAGTCACATCACCTTTGTGACATTAACAAAATTGTAGTACATTCCCAGAGAACTTAGTTGGTGGGTTAGTTACACTGCATACTGCCCTTCCAAGTTAACCAAGGTGGTTGGATTTTGGGGCTGAATTCTTCAAAGATACCTTAAAAGCAACAAGGGAACACGAAACATGGATGATGCAAAGAAGACTAATCTGAGAGTAACAGAGAAGTAAAAAGTCAGAAAACAACACCAATGGAATAAAAAAAAAAAAAAAAAGCTGTTCACAGAAATAATGGCAGAAGATTTCCCAAATATAGGGAAAGAAGTAAGCAAATAGGTAAGTGTTATGGTTTGTATCTAGATATTCCTCCAAAGCCTCTTGTGGTTATAGGTGGGGAATTTTGAAGGTGTCTGAATTAGGGTGCGTGATGCTGGGATTAAGGGTGGCACCCCCAAAAGGTGGATAGTCTAAATGGAATGTAAAGGGACAGAAAGAAGCTGCTTTGCTGCTTTGCTGCCTTCTGCCTGCCCTGCTTGTCCATAGACCATTTCTCCTCTGTGATGCCTCTCTGCCAGGCCACTCTCCCTTGGAGCCAGCTGCCTGTAGACTGAAATCTCTACAAACTGCAAGCCAAAATAAACCTTTCTTCTTTTGACTTTTGGTGTTGGATATTTTGTCTCAGTAACGAGAAAAGTAACTAAGACAGATAAGTGAGGCATATAAAACTCCAAATAGCCTTGACCAAAAGAGAAACTCTCCATGCTGCATTAAACTCAAAGTGCCAGAAGTCCACTACAGGGACCAAATTTTAAAAGCTGTTAGAGAAAGGCTACAAATAACATATAAAGTTAAACCTATTAGAATGAAGGCAGATTTCTCTACACAAAACTTAAAGACCAAGGATGGCTTGGAGTGAAGGAATCCAAACCTAAAAGATAACTTCCAACACCAACTTACATATCCTGGAACACTTTCCTTCAAAATTGATGGAAAAATAAAGTATTTCTATGACAAGGAGCACTTCAAGAAATTCATGACCACCAAACCAGTGTTAAAAAAATTTTCAAGATATCCTAGAAAGAGACAATGCCAATAAGTCAAAAAGAATGAATATGTCTGGCAGGATGAGCAGCTAAGCAAAAGGAAAAAAATAAGAAAATTGCCAACTGGAAAATAATGCAATGACAGAAAAAAGTCAACACCTCTCAGAAATAACTCTCAATGTGAATGGTCTCAATTCTCCAATGAAGCAACACAGATTAGCGGAATGGATCAAGGAACAAACCCGGTGATGTGCAGTATAAAAGAATAACATTTCAGTCAGAAAGAAATTCATAGCTTAAAAATCAAAGGATAGAGAACAATATTACATGCAACAGGAACCTGGAAAAATGCAGGAGTCGATACCCTCATTTCGAAGTGGATTTCAAACCAAGACTAATCAGAAGAGACAATTATAAGCATTTATGTATGCATTAGATACCTTTCTAGAGCCAGTGGTTTGCAAGAGAGCATGTTTAATACTGGACATTTACAAGTTACAAGATTCCCCCACAAGCCAAATGCAGGAAGATTGTGGAATGTCTATCTAGGCACTTGAGACCGAAAAAATCTAATCAAGGGCTGGGAGCCTACAGTACAGTCCCATGTATGTCCGTGTCTGCAGAAGTTGGCAGAAGAAATCCTTACTGGAACCAGGTACGATGCTCACAGCAGAGATAAAGATCAGAGCTCCTCTGAAGCAACAGCAGCCATCCTCAATGACAGCAAGGCCCCGAGCTCCTTCCTCGATGAGAACCATCCACAACAGAGCTTCTCTTGGGAAAACAGCCAACAACCATCTTCTGCTCCAGTTCTCCTTTATGTTACATCAGCAACAATCTTCAGGTGACTTCTCTATGCCCGGAACTGCACCAACTCAGACCAGCTGGGTGTACCCGCTCAAGTTGAGCATATCAGCCCACCAAAATGTATCAAATACTGGTGCACCCAACTTCCTAAGACAAACACTAATGTACATCAAAAATGAGAGAAAAAAATAAAAAAATTTTAAAAAATGAAAGAAACACCAATACAATTGTAATGAGGGATCTCAATTCCCCACTGTCACAAGTGGACAGACAAATTAGACATACTAGCCCATAAACCATGCTTAAGTAAATGCAAAAGATTAAAAATTATGCCATGCATAGGATCAGATCACAGTATAATGAAACTAGAAATCAGTGGCAAAAGACACCACAGAAACTATGCAAATACACAGAAATTAAGTAATACACACTTAAATAATCAATTATCACAGATGAAATTGAAGAAGAAATAGGAATTCCTACAAGCAAATGATAATGCCATCACAACATACTGGAACCTATAGGACGATGAAAGCAGTTTTAAGAGGGAAGTTTACAGCAGTGAATTCCCACATCAGAAAAATAGAGTAAGGGCAAATAAATAACCTAGCACTGCACATCAAAGTCTTAGAAAAACCAGAACAATCCAGTTCCAAATGTAGTACAAGGAAGGAAATAAAGATTTGAGCAGAAATTAATGAAATTGAGACCAAAAAATTAATGAATTGATGAGTTTGTTCTTTGAAAGATTAAACAAAATGGACAAACTCTTAGCCAATATTACCAAAATGTGGAAAGAAAGGATCTACATCTATGAAATTAGAAATGAAAAACATAAAAGCACAGCGGATTCTGCCAAAATCCAGATCATTGGTAATTACTTTGAGAATTGGCACCCGAATAAAATGGAAAATTCAAAAAGACTGGATAAATTCCTAGATACATATGAACTACCAACGCTGAGCCAAAAAGATATAAAAATCCTGCATAATTCAAAATTGGTCAATGAAGTTGAAGAAGTAATAAAAAAAAGAAAAAACCTACCAACTAAGCCCAGGTTCCAAGAGATTTACGGCAAAATTCTGTAAGATCTTTAGAGAAGATATAACACTAATACTCCTCAAAATCTTTCATGAACTTGAAAGGGAAGCAGTACTCCCCAAATTATTCCTAAATGAAAGCATTACGCTAATTCCAAAACCAGGAAAGGACCCCCCAAAAAAGAGAGCAACAGGTCAATCTTTTTAATGAACGTAAGTGCAAAAATTCTCAATAAGATACTGGCAAGCAGAATGAACCAAATCATCAAAAAGATCATATGTGATGACCAAGTAGGATTTGTTCCAGAGATATAGGGGTGGTTCAAATTACACAAATCAATAAATGTAATATACCCCATAAACAGGAGCACGGAAAAAAAATCACATGATCATCTCAAAAGATGTAGAAAAGGCATTTCACAAAATCCAATATCCTTTCATAATAAAAACCCTGAAGGAAATAGGTGTAGAAGGGCCTTATCTCAATCTGGTAAAAGCCATCTATGACAAAGCAACAGTCAATATCACACTAAAAGGAGAGAAGCTAAAAACTTCCCTTTAAAATCAGGAACAAGACAAGGATGTCTTCTATCACCATTTCTGTTCAATATACTTCTCAAAACATAGCTAGAGCAATTAGACAAGAAAAAGAAAGAAAAGGGATACGGACTGGAACAGGAAAAGTTAAATTATCATTATTCGCCAATGACACAATTCTCTATTTAGGAGACCCCAAAAACTCCACCAAAAGACTTCTAGAATTAATAAGCAAATTCCGTAGCATAGCAGGATACAGAGTCAACACTCGAAAACCAATAGCAGTCCTGTACACCAATAGCAAACTAACCAAGAGAAAAATTAGATAAATACCTTTCACGATACAGTCAATAAAAATTGAATAATTAGGAATTAACTAAGGGAGCGAAAGACTGCTACAATAAAAACCTACAGTACTCTGAAAAAGAAGTTTGAAGAAGACACCTGAAAACGGAAAGATATCTCCTGCTCCTAGGTAGGCAGAGCAGATACAGTCAAAATGGTTGTACTTCCAAAGCTGTTATACAGATTTAACCCCACTTCAATCAAAATGCCAAAAGCATTCCTCATAGAACTACAAAAAGACATCCTTAAATTCATATGAAAACAGAAGAGACCCAGAATAGCAAAAGCAATTCTAGGTATCAAGGGCAAGGCACATTGCATTACAATCTCGGACTTCAAATTATACTACAAAGCTACAGTGATTAAAAAACAAACAAACAAAACAGACTTGTGGAGAAACGGAACAGAATAGAGGATGCAGAAACAACTCCAGGTACACTCAGCTGCCTTATTTTTGACAAAAGGGCCAAATGCTTTTGCTGGAGGAAAGATAGTCTCTTTAACAAATGGGGCTTGGGAAACTGGCTATCCACATGCCAAAGACTCAACCTAGACCCATATCTCCCACAATGCACTAAACTAAAATAGATTAAAGAACTAAAATTAAAACAGAAACAATCCGTCAGAAGACAAAATAGGCAAAACCCTTGAAAATGTAGGCAAAGACTTTCTGAACAGAGCACCAGTTACACAGGAGATAGCACCAAGGATCAACAAATAGCATCACATCAAATTTAAAAACTTCTACACAGCAAAGGAAACCATCAAAAGAGTGGAAAAAACACCCCATAGAATGGGAAAAAATTTTGCCAGCTACTCCTCAGACAAAGGATTAATATCTAGAGTATATAAACATCTCAAAAAATTAGACCCCCATCAAAAAATGGGCATCTGAAATGAACAGACACTTCTCAGACGTAGACGTATAAACATCCAATAAATACATGAAGAAACTGTTCAACATCGTTGACTATTCAAGAAATGCAAATTAAAACAACACTAAGATTCATCTGACATGAATAGATACTTCTCAGATGAAGAAGTACAAATGGCCAATGATATATGAAAAAAATAATCTACATTGCCGGCCATTTAGAAATGCAAGTTAAAAGAATACTAAGATTCCATTTCACTCTAGACAGAATGGCTAGCATCAAGAAATCAACCACTAACAGATGCCGGAGAGTCTGCAGGAAATAAGGAACACTCTTTCATTGTTGGTAGGATTACAAACAACAGAAATTAGTATGGAGAGTCCTCAAAAAACTAGAAGTAGAAACTCCATTCCACTTAGCTATTGCTTCTTGGTATCTTCCCAAAAGATACCTAGGCATCATATCATGGTGATGTATGGATATCCATATTTATAGCAGCACAAATCATAATAGCTAAATCTTAGAAGCAGCCTATATGTCCACCCGCAGATGAATGGATTTAAAAATGTGTCATTTATATGCAATGGAGTACTACTCTGCCATAATGAAGGATAAATTCAAGTCATTTGTAGGAAAAAAGATGCACCTTGAAACCATAATGTTAAGTGAAGTGAATCAGACACACAAGCTTAAATATTGCATGGTTTCTCTCAAATGAGAAACCCAAAATACAAATAAAGTGCAAAGTAAATGACAGACCATAGGAAAAAAACAGAGAAGATAGTTATTGTAATCCAGCATGGACAATATATCTAAAAGTGTACCTTGAATTAGTATGATTGTCCTATGTGTTTTGGATGGTTTTTCACTTCTTAATCTGTCGATAAACTACATTTATGATGATTAATTTAATAAGGATTTATAAAATAAATGATTCTGATGCTGGCAAAAAATTTTACAAAGGGGGATAGAGGGGAAGAGAGGAAAAAAAGAGATGTGTTATGTATATGTACTAGTTTCCCACAGTTAACGTAATCATTATGTACTACAAACATGTACTAAGAAAAATAAAATATTTAAAAAAGAGATAGGAATGAAGACAGTGCTGATACGTGTTACCATAATGATAAACTTCACGCACATTATCTAAATGAAAAAGCCAGTTACAAAAGACTCTCTCACACATTGTACGATTCCATTTATGTCAAATGTTTAGAAATGGAAAATCACAGTAAAGACAGTATATTTGTGTATTTGCTTGGGCTGGGGATAGAGCTGGGGGGGTGGTAGTATTACTGAGTACAGAGTATCAGGGCTGATAAAAATATTCTAAAATCAAATGGGGTGATGTTTGTATAACTCTGCAAGTATGTTAAAAACCAGTTATGAGCTTTGGATGAGTGAGATGTATGATATGTGAATTCCATCTCAATAGGAACTGAACACAATAACTCCTATTACAATTTGGGGGGGGTACTGGGAATCAAACTCAGGGCTTTGTGCTTGCTAGGCAAGCACTCTACCACTTGAGCTAAATCCCAAACCCCTGCTGTAATTTGTAAAATATTTGTAATAATGCTTTGGAACTTAAAATCACCAAATATGATTACTAAGGCAAATGTGAGGGCATCTGCTTTTGAAGTTTTAAAGAAAAAGACTACACTGTCCAGCTGGCCACAGCTGATTTACTAAAGATATGAGGCAGACCATTTGGCTGCAAGAAATTTTTACAATTGTAATTCCATGAAAATACAGTCATATAAATTTATTCCACTTGTTAAATGTCCTGTGAAGATACAGTTTCAGGCACAAGAGGGTGCTGTCAACTAAATAACTTGTTCACAGCTCCTGCAAATTCAGAAATAAAACCTTTGGGAAAAAATAAAGTAGTATCAGGACAGTCTAATATTAAAAGTCTTATATATATTCACTCTCTCTATATATTCACTCAAATATTTTTCACTCATACATATATATATATGTTTTTTCACTTATAAGTCGTTCTTTGGAAGGACACATAATATGGCCACAAGGAAGAAATCTGTTGTACAATAATTTTTTGATATTTTATAGCATTTATACAAATCATTTTATAGTAAAAAAACTCATAAGGAAGATTATTTTGTAATTTTATTTAGACTAATATATGAAATTTAGAAAAGGGATATGCAGAATTATGCAAAATATAATGAGATTATTAATATGTTTTAAACAATGACTGCCAGGTCATATTAGTAGTATTTTGTTTTGTTTTTATTGATGGTTTAAAATTTTTTAGTCATCCTTATAGTTGTGCAGTAGTATATAAGTGTGGCTTTAATTTGCATTTTCACATTTACCAAAAAGGTCGAACCATATGTTTGAGACTTCTTTATATATGTTTATAAAAATTCTGCTTATTTCTGTTGGCTCACCCTTTTTGGATTACTGTAATTTCCTTACTTATCTGTGGGAGTTCTAAATGTAGTTAGGCAACAAATATTTTTTCAATTATCTGGGTTGCAAATATACCCCACAGTGTACTTTGTCTTTAAGTCTCTTAATGGTATCTATTGATAAAAAGATGTTCTTAATTTTCATACAATACAATTTATCACTGTTTTATTTTTATTATTTATTTATTTGTTGTGGTGCTGGGAGTCAAACCCTCAAGGAGCTACATCCTTTAGCCCCCTTTTTTTTAGTATAACAAAAGACAGTTTATTTGGGGGAAAAGATGGACGAGAAAGAAGACAGATAACTACCATAAGGTGGTAGGGGGTTTCAGAGCTGAAAGCACCCATTTTGTCTTTTTGATTAATCTTTTTTGCACTATTTCAGAAATCTCTTAACAGGGTGTGTAGTACTCCCTGTAAAGTCAGCTACTCAGAACACTAAGGAAGGAGTATTGCAAGTTTGAGGCCAGTCTGGGCAACTTCACAAGACCCTGCTTCAAAATAAAAAATGGAAAGGCTTGAGGCTGCAGCTCAGACAGTACTTGTCAACTATGTGTCCAGCCGGGTCTAATAGGAATTAATAAAAAATAATAAAGAAAGAAAGAATTTCTCTTATTCAAAGTCATGATAAATTATCCCCCTTAAACTTTGTTATTGTCTTGCCTTTCACAATTGTATCTACGATTTAGTGGGAATTGCTATTTGCTTGTGATGTGATCCAGAAGCCAATGTTCTTTTATTCATGCGGCTTCCATTTGCTCCGCCACCACTTATTGAGAAGAACACTATTTTCCCACTGCTCTGCAGAGACACGTGGTCGTGAATTAAGTATCCACATATTTGTGGTGCTATTTTTGTGCTCTCACAAGTTCCACCAGCCTGTTTTCCCTTTTTTTTTTTTTTTTTTTTGGTAACACTATGATACCGAAGCATTTACAATATTTTTATACTAAATTATAAATCTCTCAGGGTACTTCTTCCACATTATTCTTTAAGCGTGTTTTGGCTACTCTTGGTCTTTTGCAATTCTATGAAAATTTAAGGTTCAGCTTCTCAGGTTTATTTTACAAAACTTTCTTTGTTTTTGTGTGTGATTTCTTTGACTATAAAGATCAAATTCAGGGAAAACTGCCATTTTCACAGCACTGAATTACCCAATCCATGTGCATTGTAGGCTATCTATAGCTTGGATCCGGAATACCCCCCAAAAGACCATGTGGAAAAGGCTTAGTCATCTGCCTGTAGCACTATTAGGAAGTGATGGAACCTTTAGAAAACTGGCCTAGCAGAAGAAAGGCTAATGGGGGTGTGCCTGTGAAAGGGACACTATGATCCCCAATTGGTCAATGGGGGTGTGCCTGTGAAAGGGAGACTACGATCCCCAATCCCGAGCAGATCTACTTTGCTACATGCTCCTGCCATGATGTACTGGTCCACCACAGGCTCAAAGCAACATGGTCAATCAACCACGGACTGAACCTCTGAAATTGTAGGCCAAGATAAACCTTTGCTCCCTTTAAATCGTTTTCTGTTGCCGTAGCAAGAGAAATATGACAACATGAAATAAAAGAAACACGCTGTTCTTATTTATCTATTTTTTCTTTATTCATTCTTAATAGTATTTCGTAGTATTGCACATCCTATTTTAAATGTATTCTAAGTATTTGATATTTTAATATTGTTATACTCTTTTTTCAAAATTTCATATCAGTTATGGTATAGATCGAGAATGACCCTCAAAACTCTCTTGTGCTCAAATTCAGTACTTTTGGAAGGTGACTGGATTATAGAGATGCTGTAGCTGACTTGCTGTTAGAAAGTGGGGTCTGTTTGAAAGAGAGGTCACTGGGTGTATGACCTGCAAGAGTTTTTCTGCTTCTTTGACTCTTCTTTTTTCTATCTGCTTCTTAGCCACCAGGACCTGAACAATTTTGCCTCAGCCCCACCCCTCTGCCATTTCTACCTTGGAGACAGCTGACTAAGGACAGAAAGCGCTACACAACAGGAGCCCAGTAAACCTCTCTTCCCCTACACTGTGTCAGGTATTATTATCTCTCAGTGGCAAGCACAGTGACTAAGGCAACATTCGAATTATTTCTTGTGAGTATATGAAATGTAAATCATTTTTGTATATTTACCTATTTTCTAGCAATTTTTATCTATAGATTTGTCTACATTTTTCTATATGAACAATCACATCATCCGTGAATAATAGCAGTTTTATTTTGTGCAGTTCTTAATATTTTTCACTAGCTAGGTCCTCCAGTACAATACAGAATAAAAGTGGTAATAGTGGACTTATTTGTCTTCTTTCTGGTATCCAAGCAGAATTTGGCAGTATTTCACTATTCAGTGTAGATTTGCTAATGGAATTTTCAAAAGAGCAATGATTTTCCTTGTAATGAATTTTCTTTTATTTCATGTTGCTAAGAGTTTGGAGTTTCAATCATGAGTAGATTTTGAAGTGTATCGATAATTTTCTGCATCAGTTGGGATAATCATATACTTCTTTCACCTTTATATTATTGATGTGGACCTTGTATTCCTTGTTCATTTATTTATTTATTTCTAAATGTTTGATATATTTGTTTCTTAGATGATGGAAAGAATCCAGTGGAGGGCTGGGGATTTGGCTCAGTGGTTAGAGTGCTTGCCTAGCAAGCACAAGGCCCTGAGTTCAATCCCCAGCACCAAAAAAAAAAAGAAAAAAAGATTTTTTCATTATTATATCTGATTTTAATATACTGGTCTAAGTTTGTCCATAATATTTTTATCACCAGTTTAATGTCTCTTATCTACAGTGTACCGGTTTATGCTTTTGGTGGTGTATCTAATAGAGTCCTACTCCCCACACTTACATCAATATTGGATATAATTTATGACTGAGTATTTAAAAATATATGAAGGACTTGTGCTGGACTTATTGTGGTCAACTTGAGCAGGAACACCCAGCTGAACTAAGTTGGAGTGGTTATGGGCATAGGAGATCCACCTGAAGGTTATTGCCAACACAACATAAAGGAAAACGGGAGCAGAAGATAGAGGCTGGCTGTTTCCCAGGAGAAGCTCTTTTGCAGCTGGTTCTCCTGAAGACAACTCAGCTGTTCTCACTGCAGAAGGAGCTCGAGGCCTTGCTGCTGTCAGGCATGGCTGCTGTTTGCTTTGGGGAGCTCTGATCTTCATCTCTGCTGTGAGCATCATATGCTGGTTCCAGAATAGATTTCTTCAGCATTTTAGTGCAGACACAGATGTATATGGGCCATTGCTGGGGGTTCCCAGCCCTTGACTGGATCTTTCAGGTCTCTGGTGCAGATAGATGTTCTGCACTGCATTTTGCTTGTGTGTGTGAATGTTGTAACTTGTATTTGTCCTGTATTAAATCTTTTCTCTTGCAAACCACTGACTCTAGAAAAGTAATTACTACAGAGATTATGCAGAAGACAGAAATTCAGGTGCTTAAGACTTGGGAGGCTTCCCCTCTAGCTGATGCCAGTGGCTGCTGGGGATCCATGCTTGAGGCCAGAGGCACTGGAAAATACCCATTCCACCCCCCCACCTCAATTCCCTGGGTTCTCCAAAGCACCAAAAGCACCCATTCCACACACACCCCATTCCCTGGGTTCTCCGAAGCACAGGGTAACAGAGTTGACAACCAACAGACTGACCTGACTGAAGAAGAGAACAATATCCAGGAGAGTCCTTGCTGAAGTGATGGCCTTCCACAGGGACCAGGCAAGAGACAACGTTGGGGCATAGTCTTGGGAAAGGATAGAGCTAAATAAGGATCTCTTGGGATCCCCTGGGAGACCCAGGCTCAGACCAAGGAGATCGTGGAGCCTGTATTGTGTCATGGGAAGCTAGGATCAGTGGGAGTAATCCTCAGAGGGGCTGGTCCTGAAGAGGGCCACCTACTGGTATGTTTGAGCTCTAGCACTGCTACCGATATCCAGCAGAACCAAGTGCTCTTAATTACTGCAGATAAATGTAAGGGGTTCCTAATTGTCTTCATTAAAATCAGAGTCCTCTTTGTTTTTAAGGGGCTGTTCATGAGCGTTTCCTCGGGTTTGTCAATATCCAGTTGACATTGTGCCATTGTTTTTGCCGAATTTACTGCAGCACCGTAGACAAGGTAACATAATAGTGGATGGCAATTCATTTTCTCTCTATGCCAGTACATGCATTGCCTAGGGGGTCATAACACCGCGGCTTCCTCCTAACGAATGGGGCAGTGGGCCAAATAATTTGCAAACCCCAGAACAAAAGCCAAACAAACAATCAGACACAAACATGAAAAGGCAAGGAAAACAAAATGCCTCTAAAAATCTCCCCACTTCCCCAATATCGGTACAGGGGCAATGAAGGGGAAGAAATTACTAACTACATAGCAGATAGGTCTGAAACGGTACCAATAGAGGTCAAACAGTTCTACAAGGTGCATGGTGAATTTAAAGTAAATATTACTAATCAGCTAATGACCATAATAAAATGACCAGGAAGTCTAGATAAGACACTAATGAACAGATATTGGAGCTTAAAAAAGACATGCAAAGCATGAGTGCCCAGAATACAAAAGAATGGGAGACCATAAATAAGTTACAAATACAGGAGATTAAAAACATGATTGAAAGTATGGGTAGCAGAAATGACCAAAGTGAAGACAAAGGCACAAAACTAGAGGACAGAACTAAGATCAGTGATCAATTAATGAGATACACCTTAAAAAGAAACATGAAAAATGGATCCAACAACTCTGAGATGACTCAAAGAGGACTAATATAAGAGTAACTGGAATTAGTGAAAAAATTAGGAGACAGCACAAAAGGCATAAAAAAACCTGTTTTCACAAGTAATAGCAGAAAACTTTCCAGACATGGAAAAAGAATTTACCATACAGCTAAGTGAATCATATAGAATCCTGAATAACCATCAGGAAAAATCCAACCTATGCCACATAGTAAGTAAAATATGAGAAATACAACACAGGAACAGAATCTGAAAGGCTGCTAGAGAAAAGCAACGAGTCACCCATAAAGGAAAACTCACCAGCATTACAACAGATTTCTCAACACAAATTTTAAGAGAAAGGAGAGCCTGAAATGAAGTGTTTCAAACTCTAAAAAAGAACAACTTCCAATCCAGCAAAATTATATCCCACCAAATTATCTTTCAAAATAAATAGAAAAATAAGATACTTCCATGATAAAGAAAACCTAAAGATATTCATGACCACCAAACCAACACCCCCACAAAATTCTCAACAGTATCCTAGAAGGAGACAATGAAGCTAGCAATGCCCAAAGATCCAATAAAGTGAATACATCAGGCGGGGATAATAATTAAGTAGAAGGGAGATAAAGCAAAATAACAGAAATTAATAAAATAACAGGTATAAATTGATCCCTATTGATTATAACTATCAATGTAAATAGACTTAACTGGCCAATCAAAAGATATAGATTAGCAGAATGAATCAAGAAAAAAAGCCAATCGTATGCTGGATACAAGAAACACATTTAATACAAAAAGAAATTCATAGACTAAAAATCAAAGGATGCAAATCAATATTTCCTGCAACAGGAACCTGAAAACAATAGGAGTAATTATCCTATTTTCAGGCAAAGTAGATTTCAAACCTAAGCCAATTTAAAGAGACAAAGAAGGACCAATTATATATTGATCAATGGAACTATTCAACAGGAAGAGATAAGAATTACATATTCACTCAACCATGGTGCACCCAACTTCATAAAACGAACTCTAGTGGACATAAAAGATTCGATAAATATCAATATGATTATAGTGAGGGAATCGCAATACACTGCTATCACAAATAGATCAACTAAATGAAAGATGAGCAAAGAAGTATCAGAGTTGAAACAAATCTTTGAACTGCACATGATACTCTTTCCAAAATAGACCACATGGTAGTTAATAAAGTATGCCTAAGAAAATGCAAAAGAATCAACACTTCACTGTGCATATTATCAGATCATAATGAAACTAGATAAAAATAGCAAAAGAAATCATGGAAACTACGCAAATAGACAGAAATTAGACAACACAATCTTGAATAATCAATGGGTCACAACGGAAATTAAGGACGAAATAAGACAGTTGATAGAATTAAATAATAGTGCCAGTACAACATACTAGAACTTACAGAACACAGTGAAAGCAGTCCTACAAGGGAAGTTTATAGCAATGAATGCTCACATCAGAAAAATAGAAGGTACTCAAATAAATAACCTAACGATGCATCTCAAGATCTTAGAAAAACAAAAATAATCTAAACCCAGAGATCGTACAAGCAAGGAAATTAAAACATCAGAGAAGAACATGAAATGGAGATCTAAAAAAAAATACAAAGAATCAATGAATCAAAAAGCTGTTTTTTTGAAAGAATAAATAAAGTAGACAAATCTTTAGCCAATCTTACCAAAAAAAAAGGAAAGACACAAGTTAATGCAATTAGAATAAAAAAGGTGAAATCACAACAGACACTGCTGAAGTTCAGAAAATTATTGGCAACTACTTCACAAATATATATGACAAATATGACCTACCAACTAAGAAAAGCCTAGGACCTGATGGATGCACAGCCAAATTCTATAAGAACTTCAGAGAAGATTTAACACCAATATTCCTCAAACTTTTTAAATGAAATTGAGAGGGAAGGAGTACTTCCAAAATCATTCTCAGAAGTTAACATTATCTTGATCCCCAAACCAGACAAGGATCCAACCAAAAAGGAAAACTGTAGGCCAAAATAGACCAATTTCTCTAATGAACAGAAGCAAAAATCCTTAACAAGATACTGGCAAACAATGCAACAAATCGTCAAAAAGATCTTATACCATGACCAAGTAGGCCTCTTCTCAGGGATGTAAAGATAGTTCAACATAAGCAAATTGGTAACTATAATTCATCACATAAACAGAAGCAAGGATAAAAATTACATGATCATCTCAAGAGATACAGAAAAAGCCTTTGACAAAATCCAACATCCATTTGTGATAAAAACCCTGAAGAAAATAGGTACAGAACAGTGCTGCACCTATAGCGCATGTGCTGCAGTGGGCTGTTTGTTATCATTGAAAGCTCTACAAGATTCGCCATCACTGGTATAGAAGGACCTTGTCATAATATGATAAAAGCCATTTATGAACAACCTACTGCCAATAGGTTATTAAATGGGGAAAAGCTGAAAACCTTACCTCTAAAATCAGAACAAGACAAGGACGTCCATTATCACCACTCTTGTTCAATATGGTCCTCAAAACATTAGCCATAGCAATGAGGCAAGGGAAAAAAATAAAAAAGATACATACAGGAAATGATGACATCAAAATATCATCATTTGTAGATGACACGATCCTTTACTTACAAGACCAAAAAACTCCACCACAAGACTCCTAGAACTGATAACCAAATTCAGCAATGTAGCAGGATATAAAATAAATACATAAAAATCATTAGCATTCCTATACACTAATAATAAACTCAAAGAAGAAGAAATTAGGGAAACAAGACCACTCACAACAGCATCAAAAAAGTTAATACTTAGGCATTCACCTAACTAAGGAGTTGAATGATATCTACAATGAAAATTACAACAGACTGAAAAAGGAAATCCAGGAGGACATCAGAAAATGGAAAAATATATTCTGTTCCTAGTTAGGCAGTACCAACATAATCAAAATGGCTCTACTTCCAAAACTGATACACAGATTTAATGCATTCCCAATCAAAATACCAACATCATTTCTTACAGAGCTAGAGAAAATAATCCTAAAATTTATATGGAATTAGAAGAGACCCAGAATAGAAAAAGCAATCCTGAGTAACAAAAGCAAAGCAGGTGGCATCACAATTCCAGACTTGAAGTTACTGTATAAAGCTACAGGGATCAAAACAGCATGGTACTGGCACATAAACAGGCATGTAGATCAATGGAACAGAATAGAAGAAGCAGAAACAACCCCAGGCACATACAGCTATTTGATATTTGACAAAAGAGGCAAAACATACCCTGGAGGGAAGATAGGTTCTTTAATAAATGGTGCTAGGAAAACTGGATATCCACATGCCAAAGATTGAGTCTAGACTCATATATCTCACCATGTAGTAAGCTAAAATCAAAATGGATCAAAGACCTAAATGCTAAAATAGAAATACTTAATCTATCGGAAAATAAAATAGGTACAACTCTTGAAGACACAGACACTGGCAAGAATTTTCTGAACAGAACCGCAGTGGCACAAGAAATGATACCAAGAATCAACAAATGGGATCATATCAAGTTAAAAATCTCCTGCACAGCAAAGGAAACAACCAACAGAGTGAAGAGATAGTCTACAGAATGGGAAAATTTTGCTAGCTGTTCCTTGGACAGAGGACTAACATCAAGAATATATAAAGAACTCAAGAAAACCGGACCCCCCCAGATAAAAGACCCAATCAAAAACCAGGCAACTAAACGAATAGACACTTCTCAAAGAATTACAAATGCTTGGTAAATACATGAAAAAATGCTCATCATTTCTATCCATCAGAGAAATGCAAGTTAAAATGACATTGAGATACCATCTTACCCCAGAAGAATGGACATCATCAAAAAATCTAACAGTAACAAATGCTGGTGAGGTTGTTGGGAAAAGAGAACTCTACTACATTGTTGGTAGGGATGTAAACTAGTACAACCACTCTGGAAATCAGCGTGGGGATTTCCCAAAAAACTAAAAAAAGAATTTCCATTGACCCAGTTTTCCCCCTTCTAGGTATTTTCCTGTGAGTAAACATCAACATATTACAGGAATACATATATTCCCCGTAACAGTTCAATTTATATTATCCAGATCTTGAAAACAGCATATATTCTCAACAGATGAATTCACAAAGAAAATGTGGTACTTATACGCAGTGGAGTACTACACTGCCACAAAGATAAACTTGAAGCATTTGTAGGTAAATGGATGCAATATGAGAACATAATGTTAAGTGAAATGAGTAAGACACACAAGCTCAAATATCGCACAGTTTCTCTTATATGAGAAACACAAATAAAGAGGAAAATAGAAGAGAGATAAACAGAAAATGGAGAGAAATTCATATGCTTCCCCAAATTATAGATTCCATTCTTTTAAATATATTTCAATATATACACTAATTGGTTTCATTTATATTACTTGCTTGTTAGTTTGTTGAAAAGACAGATTTGTATTACCTGCTTCTTTTTTGTAAGACTATTTTTGCTTTATGTCTTGTACTCAAGTAACTACTATGAAGATAATAATACACAGTATAAAAACTATAGTAATATATTATTATTCACTTATAAAATTTTGTTTTATTTTCTCATAAAAAGGACCTAGGAAAATAGGACAAAATACATAAAGGACTATTATTCAGAAGACAATTCAGACCCTTAAAACTCAGGAAAATATTATTCACAGTAATTAAACAAAAAGAAGAAGGCAACTTCACATTCAGATAAAGTCAGGGAAGTAACATGGTTTGCAAGAATCTCCCCTCTTCTCCAAATTTCCTTTAATCACACAGTTTTACAATGTGAGAGAAGAAAAACAATTCAGAATGCAAATTGCTTGGCTTCCACATCAGTTTTCAATAAATTTAAGTTTTTAAATCTAAGGTGTATACAGCCATAGTTGTGAAATACAAACCCTGATAACAGTTAAGGCCTTGATTTTGTATCCCTTGCCCCAAACTCATGTTTAACCCCAACCCCCATTATCTAAGAATATGACTGCGTTTTGGAGATAGAGATTTTGGGGTTTGTTTTTTTTTTTTTTAGCATGCTGTATTTGTTTATTTTAATTTTATTTTAGTGATACGTTTTAGACATACATAGGGGAATTTGTACCTGTACATGATGTATCTTGCTACCTCTTTTCTTCCCATTCCCCTCCTCTCCCTTCTAGTCCTCTTCCTCTCCTTATCTACAAAAGCTTTGTTTCCCTTTTTTTCCTTCTATTCTTTTTCTCTTGTCCCTCTGTTCCTGTTCCCCTCCCCCCTCCCTTGTTTCCCTTCCCCTTTGAACAATTTCTTCTCTTTTCCCAATATAATACATTTTAGTCCTTATTTACACTTTCAGTTTCTCACACCAGAGAAACAATGCGGTATTTAAATGTGTGTCCGATTTATTTCACTTAAGAGTACTGTCTCAAGGTGCATCCATTTACCTAGAAATGTCTCAAGCTTATTGTTCTTTATGGCAGAGTAGTACTCCATTGCATTAAAAAAAAAAAACTTCTTTATCCATTCATTGGTTGATGGGCATTTGGGCTGTTTCCAAGATTTAGCTATTACAAACTGTGCTGCTATAAACATGGGTGTGCATATATCGCTGTGGTATGATGCTTTTAATTCCTTCGGGAAGATACCAAGAAGAGGAATAGCTGGGTCAAATGGAACTTCTGGTGCTAGTTTTGTAAAACATATTTTAATTTAAATTTTTATCAGCACATCTGTGCAGTGCATAATGATCACATTCATCGTGGGGAGTTGGTATATGTAAAGAACACATCTTAATTCTTTTTACTTCCCTTTCTTTCACCATCCCTACCGTCTCTATTTCTTGGTCTCTTTTCCATTTGCAAAAAATCTCAGAGACAGAATTTTTAAAGAATAATTAAGATTAAATTAGTAGAGCTCTTACAATGAGAGAAGACTCTAGGGATGGAGGAGAAGGGAAGTGAAAAGGATTAAGATTCAATACACACCTGTACAAACTTCCCACAATGAGTGTTACAAACAAAGACTAATAAAAAAAAGATTAAGTGGGTCATATGGGTGGGCTCTAATCTGACCGACCTTATAAGAGATACTGGACATGGTCCATAATAGATGGCAAGGTTTGTATTTCATAAAGGGAGACATTGAAGTGCGCTGTTATGGACACCCAGTAAGAGCCGTATTGGTGGAGAAGGTTCCACCACAGACTCTTTGGTGGAGGACATGTCCGCTAACACATAAAAGAGAAAAGGACCATGGAAAGACATGGCGAGAAGATGGCCATTCACAAGTAGAGAGTAGGCTCCAGAAGAAACCAAACCTGTTGACCAAAGCCTTGATCTTGGCCTCGTAGCTTCCAGAACTGTGAGAAATAATTTTCTATGGTTCAAGCCACCCAACTGGTGCTACTTTGTGTTGGCATCCGCAAAGGACTCATACACCATCACAACAGCATGACAGCAAATGAGCGATGGCACACAAGGGGGTCCAGGAAGTAAAATAGCACAGTTGAGTGTTTGGTCCAGATAAAAGATTCAAAGTTTTCAACATCTCTGGCCTTTAAAGAAATGCAAATTAGAACAACACTGAGATTCCATCTTTCTCCAGAAGGAACAAGTAACAGGGACCCTTTTATGTGTGTGTTGGGGGGGCTGCTTCACCGTTGGTGGGAATGTAAACTAGTACAACCACTATGGAAAGCAGTATAAGATTCCTCAAAAAAACTAAAAAAAGACATTCCATTCCATCCCATCCAGCTATTCCCCGTGCAGGTATCTTCCCCAAAGAGTTAAAGACATCATATTACAGTGATACAAGCCTGCCCATGTTTGTAGCAGCACAACTCACAAGAGCTAAATCTTTATGTCCATCGGCAGATGAATAGATAAAAGAAACTGTGGCATTTATATACAATGGAGTACTGCTCTGCCATTAAGAAGCATAAGCTTGAATCATTTCTAGGAAAATGGATGCACCTTGAGACAACAGTGTTAAGTGAAATGAATCAGAGGCACAAACTTAAATATCACATGGTTCTCTTAAATGAGAAATCCAACTATAAAGAGCAAAATAAAAGACAGGTAATAGAAAACAGGGAGATAGATCTTTTGCAAATGGGAAGGGGATCTAGAGATGGAGGGAGGGTAGAGGGTAGAGGGAAGATGTGTTATGTATGTATACCAACTTCCCTTGGTGAAGTCATTACGTACTGCAAACATGTACTAATAAAAATAAGACTTTAAGGGCAGGCTAAAAATACACATTTCTATTTTCTTATTTAATATTTATAAGTATATTTTTATGTCCTTATTTCAAAATCTCAGTATCCAAATTGTCTATTTAAAGGTCTTGAAACCAAATTGTTTGAAAAGTTTTATTTGGTAGCAGAAAATATCTACAATGGGATTTTTACAAAAGATATGTAAAAGGAGAAAAATAAATTTTTACATAAGATTTTGCTGTTAAAATTTGGGATTATTATCAACAATCGATTTAGGTTATCAGAGCTCACACAAAACTATGTCTTTATGTAAAAGAAGCAGAAACTGTTAACTAGTCTGTTGAAATGCCAAGATTATACAGAACCCAGAGAAGTCTATGGAAGAGAAAACAATATAATCTGACAACTAATTTTTATCTTAATGTCCACAATATTTGCTCACACCATGGCTTTTCATCTCATGGTTCAGTTTTTAAGATTATGTAAAACTTTACACATGACATCAGATGTTACTGACAGTAATTACAGTAGGATATAGATCTTCTTCGTCTGTGTACCCAGGTGAGTTGGTCACAGGATGATCCTTTGCACTGAGCTAATGTGCCTGACATGAAAGGATAAGACCTACCAGAATCACTCGAAGAGAGAAACAGAAAGATCAGCCCGCGACACTGTAAACTGCCAAAGGCTGGATAGTCATTCAAAAATCCTCATGCCCGTACTCTGAACAGGCCCAAAGAAGGCAGCATTAAAGGTGCCTGTGAGCAGCCAACAATTATGACCAGTGTCTATGGAATAGTGTACAAACATAAAGTAGTTAATATTTTAGCAAAATATAAAAAAATACTTTTTTCTCCAATGGGGGGAAAAACAGACAATTTCCCACAACTAGAAAACAAACACTGATGTTCAATTTCCAGTTTAGACACACTCATGAATAGGAAAATTGTAAGCCTCATTAATTAAATATAAAAAGTCCAGAAGAAATTATAACCTTAATGTATAACAGTATTCTATGTCAAGTTAAATTTAGTCTATGATTAAATACAATGCTCCCTCTCTCTACACACACACACACACACACACACACACACACACACACACACACACACTCATAGTACCTTTACAGAATTTTCTTGTGTTCACAGTAAAATTATGTAGAGTGTAGATTAAAAATACTTTTTATAGCTTACCAAATGATACTGTCTGTGAGCTAAGTAGCTTAAATGTTTCAAGTCTGAATTTTGATTTTTGAAAGCAGACCTGTGCTTTGGCATTTAAACCATTAAGATCCTACAATTTTATAAAATAAGAAATACAAGGTGTGAGAGAAAAAGACTTCTGATACAAAACATCGCAACCATCGCATGATTAACCAGTGGTTTTCATGCCATACCTTGCTGGAATTCAGCTTCTTAAAGTTGAGTTAGGGTTGAATTAAAAGTACATATCCTTTTAGTTTAAGTGTGTATTTTAAAACTAAATAAAAGGCATATTTTACTACACTGGAGACTGTTAAGTATTAAATTCCACTACCAACGTAATTTATAATTGATATAAACCTTGGAATATAATTTCAGCTAGCCCTCAGTAAAGACTCTCCAGAATTGTTGGTTTAAACTTGTTATTATTTACACTTATGTTTGTGTAAATCGAAGTTTTATTAATAGCCCACAAATAAATCAAGGCAGAGAAATAAACTGGCTGCTGAGGTTTTATCAACTACAACTCCACATACACATTATTCAGAAATAATTCAAAAATCTAGTTATTCATAGTAATGAACTAAAATACCACAAACAGGAACTCAATATACATTTATACTGATAAACTGGACTTTTCAGGCAATATGTACTAGAGGAACACATAAAAATTTAAAAATACTGTTTTCTGGGAAACTGACTTTTAATTTGTTAATTCAATGTTTAATTTGGTTTAGTTTTCTAAAGCAAACCATCTTTTTAAATTCTTTTCCTTTTTCCTTTTTGTAGGGGGGAGGGAGCTTAGGATTGAACCCAGAGGCTAAGGTTGTATTCTACCTTTGATTTAGCTATACCCAGTCCATCAATTCTTAAATTATTCAACATAATAGTAAGAGCTCTAAAAATCAGTACTGTAGATCTACAAAAATAGTAACTTGTAAAAAGTTAAGGAGAAACTACACTTAAAAACATTTAATTGCTTTGGACTTTCCCAATAGGCAGGCTTAAAGATTTTTTTATAGTTTTTAAAAATTGCTGAATTAATCATATATTCATTATTGTGTTTTAAACTTCAAAATATGTTCACCCTTCAAAATATGTTCATCCTCTAGATACACAATTTAGTGTATTTACACACCAGCCATGTTGCATGTTTTGATAGTTTAGGCACATGTCAATGATTTTAGATTTTGTTTTTTGGTTTTATTATAAAACAGCTTGCACACCAAACTCGAACAATCTTTTTTTTTTATTGAAACATCCACCTCAAAATTCAGTTCTGGGTTTCAGTATTTTTGTTTTTGTTTTTTTGGTTTTTTTTAAGAAGCAAACATTTAAAAGCATCAAATGGTACTAGTCTACAATTCGTCTTGTTATGAACACTTAGTTGTGGATTGGGGGAAAGAAACCTAGAACATCAATTAGGCACAGTATTACGGCCAATGGGCCAGAAATCAGGGCACATCTGTATACTCAGGCAACAGGTAGAGGTCTGAATGGAGGGGTCTTGTCTCAGCAGTGGTACTCTTATCTGTACCTTCCAAAAGCTGTTCGTAAGTCTCAAATCAATACGTAAGAAGTTGTACGTGATTTAGGTTAAAAAACCAAACTATACCTGCTTTCTAAACAATGCTGCAAAGCCAAGACAGATGAATATAATTGTAGCCTCACTATAATTCATGGTCTTGAGATCCATGTCACAGTTTTATACCAATCTTCTGAAATTCAGAAATCTGGTTGGAAGGGGCCCATGACGATAAGATTTTGCATTATAGCAAGGCTCCGCTATTTTGTGAATTGGGGCAGTGACTACAAATCACAGTACAAAATCCTTAATTCTTTTATTGGAAAAGCAATAGGTGCTACATATAAGAATCACTTATATAACATCTATTTTTTTAAATGCAGATATAAAATATTAATTGCATAGGGATTTAAATATAAGGCCAAGAAGAATAGTGAGTAAAAAAAAGAAATCATAGAAAGGGCACTATGGTGTTGAAAGACAGGATTTCATTCTTAGAGCAGTAAATCTGAATTACTGTTTAATTTAAAAAATCACAGTATGTTGCTGTTACTAAGAGCAGATGTCAGCTGTTTCGTTAATTCTTAACTGGAAACCGACATTAGGATTAATGAGAACACAACTAAAGCTCACTGTCTAAACCTGATCAGTGTTTTAGCACAACAGTGCCTGGTACGTACCTGATTATTACATAATCTACCTTTTTCAAATAACGTTCAATACATGTTAGCAAGTGAAGAGCACATCATCGGTGATTTGCAGGCTAACTTGATAGTGTAATTATGTTCAGTCTTTCAAAGGTGAAAGATCCCACCCTGCAGAATCTTCACTCGATGAACCAAAAACACTGTAATTAACAAAATATAACAAAGTTCCACCATTAAAAACTAAATGTACATGAACCAGAGAACTGGATTCTGACACCTGTATATACAGTATCCTCACCTTTTTGGAAGGTAATAAAGGATGACTCCAATTATACCCTCGTTTAAGCTAATAGTTACTACCTGAAGCTTAGGAAGACAGCTAACTTGTGAATCTACTTCTCATAATGTTTTTAGATTGCAGATTACATGGCAATGTCCAGATCTAAAAGTAGCTTAGTTAACTTAGTATTGTTACATAGAACAGTGTAAAGAAAATCAAGAATTCCACAAGGGATTCTGTTAAGGTACACTGGGAACACCCAAACCAATATTTTAAGTGAAAAAGTGCATAAATACAGTAATACTACAAGTGTGTTAACTACGAGACAAATGTTTCTCTGGGAGCTAAACAATACCATTTTCCTGCAGTATTTACATGTTACCAATTGTTCCGCTATCAAGAAGCACCATTTAGTCTGAACTGTTTCTGTCTGAAAGGCCCTTTGATTTCAGCTCTGCTCACAAGACAGCCGCAAGCAGGATGTATTTTCACAATTCAGTTCACTTTTGCGCAGAGATGGCGAAGCAGTGTTCTCATTTCACACTCTTGGTTGGTGTTTCGGATTCCGTGGACTGTCTCCCGTCGGTCCAGGCTTCCCGCGTGCTCTTCAGGGCCAGGGTCTTCTGCTGGTCCACCACGACGTAATCCACTCGCTCGTCGGCCACGCTGCTGCCCGACCCGCTGCTCTTTTGCTAAAACAAAGAAAAAAACCAGAAAGTGCTACATTGAAAGCAGAGTTTTGGAGCAAAACTTGGTCTCAAAGTGCAGACTCCTATGCACTTCACATCTTCCTGAAGCTACAAAAAATTATAGTAATGATTTCAATGTATCAATTTTATTTCTCTCCTAACCATACCCCATTTTCTCTTAAGTTTAAAATGGAAGAAGTCAACAACAAAAGGAACACAAACTAATGCTCAGATCACAGAAGAAATTCATAGAAATGACAGAATACACAGCTTGATCCACTTTTTAGCTTAAACTTGACTCTTTTGAAAGCCTAGAGAACAAGAATCTGTGTTTACTCTCAGAGTGGAGAAATATGTTTTTCCAAAACAGTAATTCAGGAACAAACTACATAGGACAGTGCCTTCTTATTCCTAAAATCAAACGCGAGACTAGATGATTTAAAACAGATATAATTACTAATTCACTGCTGGGCTTACTAGAAAACAAAGAAAATAGCAACGGTGTGAGAGAAATGGGGAGGGGCGAGCTGCTGCGTGGGGGGCCGTGTTATCTTCAGGCTGAATGTCAAGCTCAGCAGAGCGATCCAGAGGCCCAAGAAAGGGGCAGGAAAGACACGGAGGCTGTCCTGCGAGGCTGATCCTTGAAGGGAAGCAACATAACATTTTCCCAAAGGAGATGATTCTTTAAGTTTAAAGTATTTATTCACTTATTTATGTACTTATTTATTGTTGTACTGGGAATTGAAACCAGGGCCTTTTTACTGTGCCACCTTCCTTCCCAGCCTTTTTATTTTGAGACAGTCTCACTAAGTCATTAAATTGCCCAGGCTGATTCAAACTTGAGATCCTCCTGCCTCAGCCTCCCAGAGTGTTTGTATCACAAGCATGTGCCACCATGCCCAGCTGCAAACTGTATTTATAAAACAAGGTTTCACCTACCTTACGTGGGGGTGTGGACTTCCCAGAATCTAAATCTAGATCCAGGTATTCCACTTGTTTGTCTCCTTTGGGCTTGATCATAGGACTGCTTCCTCCATCCAGGGTATTACTGCCGAAAAGATTCTGAAAGCATAAAAGAACAAAACCAGTGGTCAAATATACACGAGACACACTAATGGATGGGGTCTGGCTACATGTCTTGGACTTCTGGGCCAAGTGATCCTTCTGCCTCAGCCTCCTGAGTAGCTGGAACTGTAGGCATGGACCACCACACCCAACACATACCACTCATCTTGTCTGCTGTCTATTGAAGTACGAATAACTTACTTTTAAGAGAATTTAGTTAGAAGAAATGTCTGCTTAGAAAACTACATGTTTGGAATTCAAATAATATTTACAAGTTGATTTAACCTTAAGAGCAAGCTAAAAGGAGTTTCAAAAGTTAAATTTAGTTAAACTAGGGAGCATTAAGCCATGGTTGTCCGTGAAGGTGCAACATGAACATTATTAAAACTTTATCTGTACTCGACTACATTTTTATAATAAAAGATCCTTATATCTTTCAATTAAAAAGAGCTTTCTACATGTCATTCAAAGGCTTTGAGTAAATATGCTAACTAAAGTTTAGGGATGATTCCTCTGACAAGCTCTATTTTCTTTCAATCATCTGGAATTTTGAACACTTAATTTTCTCTGCCTTCTCTTAACTTGATCCTGTGTTCTTCCTAAAGGGAACTGTAAAACGAGATGTTCTCTACAAGAAGATAAAGAAAATAGAGGACAGTGACAAGCAAAACCAAAAAATCTCGAGGCAGAAAAATGGAAAAGAAGCAGGTTATCAGGAACTTTAAGAACCATGCTAAATAAAAAGGAAAGGACGATATGAACTTTGTCCCTCCACTCATTCTGCCCCAATTATGACGGTTTTCTGAATGTGCTCCAACACACATCCTGTTTCCATGGCTTGCTGCATTTCTCCCATCTAGAAATGTACAGACTTCTCAGCAGTAAGACTGTATTCTCATTAATGATCGCTTATCATCTCATCCTTCTGAAGAAAATCATAAGGACATAGCACACTATAGTTTTCCCTGCTGGGATGAACAAATTTGAAAGCTACATCAGCCTGATTCTACTGATTTTTTTTTTAATGTTGCTACTTCCTCTTTTTTTCCCTCCTCGGGTTAAACAGAGAAAGCTGTGCTTTAGGGAACGGACCTTTGCGACAGAAAGTCTGCATCTGTTCGCCGCGTGGTGGCCGAGCTGCTGCCAGCAGCACAAAACCTTTGGGTGAGCAGAGAAAGGCGCCCCTTCCTCTGGGGCAACACCGCTGTGCGGGCCCACAGCTCAGCAAGCAGCGTGCAAGGCCTGGATTCCACGTGGTGAGGTATGCGACGTGCGCCACAAGCTACCTGCGCACGTCAACGCGACGGCCGATTTGGAGTAACAGATTTGCAAATTGAACTTAACTACTGCATACAAAGTATTCAAAAATATTGCAAAGAACAGAAAGGGCACAAATATACTAAGAAAGTTTTGATGCTCAATTAATACAAATAGCAATCCTTCCTTCCTAATTCATGAAGAAACTGAAACCAACAACGTTTTTTCCTGACTGAATCTGTATTTCACTCACACAAAAAAATCAACTGTGAGCATTGATAATATTCTGTCGTCAGAGGCAAGCAATGAAGGAACCTACAGCCTGCATCTCCCTGCCTGGAAGAGCCAGAAGCATTCACAGTATTGTACAGCTATAAAAGGGATCCACCGATTCATGTGACCTGCACCCTGAAGCCCAAAGAAAATCTCTCAGAACTGCTAGCTGGATTTATGTTTCACCTCCTCCTAGAACTGTAACACGTTTTTCATCTTGAAGTGCTGCTAAATTCGTGTGTCTACAAGGAAGTCCTCTGCTCTTGGTCTCATCTCGGCTGGGAACATTCTGCTCTAGTCTGGCCTTCCACTCAGTATTTTCCCTAATACTTTTTAAGAGAAGTACTAGTATTCAAGGCGTTACTATAAGTATGCTTTGAATTAAATAACAAAACAGAGGTCTAGGTTCTTCTAAAATGCTTTTAAAATGCAAAAATTGCTTGAGGCTATTTGTGTTGCTGCTTTTCCCTCACAGCATCGATGTCTGTAGTAGTGGCGCATCGTCGCTCAGACTGCAGGTGTCACGCAGAGGCGTCACGTGGTGAATGAACAACTCGATTTTATACGAATGGATTGTGGTTTGTATCCAGAGACCCCCTCAAACCTCATGTGCTCTTGGTGGGGCTTTGGGGAGGTGACTGGACTGTGTGGGTGTGACACTCATCACTAGATTAGTCCACTGCTTAGTTCATAGCTAACTGTGATACTGGGAGGTGGAGCCCGGCTGGCAGTGGTGGTCAGTGGGGGCGTGGCCTGCAAGGGTCTGTCCACCTCCTCCCTTGATCTCTGGCTTCCCCCTGCCACCATGCCCTGAGCTCCTCCTCCTGCGCCATTCCCCTCTGCCGTGTCGCCCTGCCTTGGAGCCAGCCGATTATGGACTCAATCCTCTACAACTGTGAGGTATTCTGTCCCAGCAATGAGGATGTAACTGTGGTAAGACTACTGCCCACCTCGTGAGCACTACTCTAGGAAATGTACTGAGCCTCAAAACTTCAATTTAGAGAACTTAGTCTTCATTTGGTCTGATCCTGTCTCAGCTTCTCTAGGACTATGTCTTTTTTTTTTTTTTTACTGATTTTATCTGTAAAAGCACACATTAGATCCTGGGAAATTCCAGGGATTTCATCAATACATAAAGTTCCAAAATTAAAGAAGTTTGGTAAATGTTGTAGTAATGATCACATGCTTTTCTTATTTCTTTCCTGCCTCGGCCCTGCAGAGCGCTGGGATTACAGGCCTAAACTGACTTTCTAAACTGTTGCATGCAAAAGAAATACAAATAAACCCCTTTTGTAAGTCATGGTTACTTATTTTGTTTTTCAGAAGCAAACTCAGTCCTATGTGATACTCTTATCAAGCATTAAACAAGCATTAAATCTGATTTAAGGAAAAGCAAAAGCAAATAGTTTTTAAAATTAAGATTGGTTTGTATTCTTGAATATCTGGGAGACAAAATGCCTGTTACTATTGGAGAGGTCTCATGCCTTATGGTAATATAACCAACCAGACACAAATTATAACAGGTCTTCTTTTAAGCTCAAGGGCTTATTATTGAAAGACTATCAAAGACTTTTCACATAAGAAAATAGCCCAGAAAGTACATTATAAAATGCTGCCAGTATATTTTCTTAAAGAGTATCAAAATTCAAGTCCACTTTAAATGAAATGTAACTGGAACAGTGCTGTAGCCTGGATGTAAACTGTCCCCCGGAGGCTCATAGTAACGTCTCGAGCCTCAGGTTGGCATCACTGGGAAGTGGTGGCATCACTATAGGGAGGTGGGGCCGAAGAGGAGATCTTTGGTTCACTGGCGGCGTATCCTTGGTGAGGACCATGGGACACTGATCCCCTTCCTCACTTTGTCCTGCTTCCTACCCATGAGCTGAGCGATTTTGGCCTACCACCCACTCCTGACATAGGCCCAAAACGACACAGCCAACCACTCTTGGACTGAAACCTCCCAAATGGGGAGCCTAAATAACTTCTTCCTATTTACAAGTTAATTATCTCAGGATTTGGTCTAGTGATGGAAAGCTGACCAACACAAACATTTTTGTATTTTCAACTAGTTTACAGTTACAGATGATATTACTATACATTGGCCATTTACTGGTTTTAGTCTGTGATACTACTTTCTTAAATACAAAAAGCATTTCACAAGGTTCTCTCTGATTGTTTGGAAAGACAGATATGAGGGTAAAATACATAGGCTGGAAGAAAAATGCTTTCAAAGGACTGCTGAGGAAGGGAGAGATCAGGATACAAACTTCACATACCGGGTCTTCACCGGACAGGTTCGGGTTCATGGGAACATAGTTCTCTTCGCTGTCGTGAGAATCGCTGCTCGATGTTGTGCTATGCACTGAGTCCGGCCGGGGGGATATGGGAAACCTGGAGGAGCTGATCACAGAAACGATCACCATAAACACGGACCCTAATAAAATTCCTAAATTCACTCTCCAAATAAAAATGAATGATAGTGTGCACATTTCTGAAAGTTTCATTTATGTTTGTTTATTGTACACATTTACTCTAACAGACTTTATCAAACACATGTGAATACAGAACTAACATTTATAGCTGTATTACAAAAGCACCCTTTGGACATCAAATTATATTCTATAATGCGAACAAAAATAAGTATTACCAGTAATTTGTGGATAAGTAGAAATCCATAAGAAGATAGACTTAAAGATTCCCATTTTTTAAAAACTACCTATAAAACAAACACATGTTCAACACAAGTTTGTAGCTTAGTAAATTATTCTAAATAAATCTCAAATAAGCCCCATAAGAAACTACTATATTTCCCAGATCGGTAGTTGTCAGAAATTCTTTGTGCCATGAACCCTTAATACATTTAAAAATTACTGAGACCCTCAAGATACTTTTTATATTACTCCATTAACACTTATTATATTAGAAATGCAAATAGAAATAATTTTTAAATACAAGGTATAAAAATACACATTTGATTAACTGTCACATGATATTATCACATATCGTGATCTGGAAAATTCTACTGTACAGAGAAAACAGAAAAGGCAAATCAACTTCTTAGCATATTAATGAAAATAGTTTTGACTTCATGGAACCTCAGAAAGGGGGCTCCCCAGACCACTCTTTGAGAATCACTGTTTTAGTTATTTTGCTTGGTAACAAACAATTCTGGATAGTCATGTTATTCAAAGTACATATTTTAAACCAAGTACTTACTCTCGAGCAAAACTCCTAGTGATGGGAGATCTAACTGGGGCTTGTAATTCTTCCCATTCTGGCAACGGTTTTATTTCTAAAGGTGCTGGCTTGGCTGAAAGGAAAGAGAAAAGGAGATTTTAGTTTTTAGAACTTTGGAAAACAAACAAGTGTCTTTATATCTCAATTTATATCTGACAATACTCCTAAAACAAGCTAGTTTCACACATGAAATAAGGTTCAAGGATATTACTTGGTACCCAGCATTACACAGCTAAACACTACATGGCAAACTTAAATAAAGGGCTGGGGATTTAGCTCAGTGGCTAGAGTGCTTGCCTAGCAAGCCCAAGTACCTGAGTTCAATCCCCGGCACCCAAAAAAAAAAAAAAAAAAAAAAAAAAGCTAAATTAAACACTTAAGGATGGTTAACTTCAAGTCTACAGTTCTATTATAACATGCTGCTTCTTAATTTAAGCAAATATTTTATGACTATAAACTAAAGAGAACAAGAAAGACTAATGTGACCCAATTCCTTTATACTTGTTTGATTTGTATGTTTCATTATTTCATTAACTCACTCTTTTGTTAATTTCACTTCAATACGGATATTAATCATCTAGTAAAAATATTCCTATTCTTCAATATCAAAGCATCAGTTGATACAAGTATACATGCAAAATGATGCATAGGAAGGATTAAAAAAATGTCCCTAAGACCAAAAATAAAATTTTTCTAAAAGCATAAGAATCAATGATCAAATCTTTAAAAATAATTTACACCCAATCTGGAAACAAACAAAAGGATTAATTATTTTTTATGCTCTAAGAAATGGCTGTAATTACTTTAAATAATCACCTCAAAATTTTAGCTTAATTCAACTAATGACTCCTTTATCAAATTAAATAAAATTAAGTAATACTAATACTTTTACTAGCTTTTTAAAAATAAAAGGTCTTTACTTATTGATCTCATTATTGTAGCAGACAATTATTTTAATATGTACTTCAGAGTTCTTGGCCTTTTTCTTAAAGTCAAGACTGAATTATTTCTCAGAAATGTATGGAGTGAGCAAAAAACTTGAAACAATACTATTTGTTAATATTAATTATATTTTAGAAGGCTGATTAAACATATTTGATAAATACCAATTATGTTTCATCCTGACACTATAAAGCAAGGTTTTCATTTTTCCAGGTTTCTTTAATCTGGGTTCATATATGTGTAATTTTAATCAACTACATTCTAATTACTACCAAATTATAACATAGGCAATTATTTCGAAGGACTATACAGATTTCCACAGGCTCATAAGCAAGTATTTTTACTGACTCAAATATAATGAAGACTAAACTCATTTATTAAATTCAAGTTAAAACAATTTTCCTTGTCTATATTCTTAAAAAGACGTGTGAAGAATGTTGTATTATTCAATTCTTAATGTATCAATTTTGCTTTCTAAGGTATTAAGAAATGAACTTCGGGTCCTGTGCAAGCCAGCCAAGCACTCCACCACTGAGCTACATCCTCAGCCCCTTTCTGAATTTTTTATTTTGTGATAGAGTCTCGGCAAATTGCCCAGGCTGGCCTCAAGCTTGTGAGCCTTCTGCCTCCACCTCTCAAGCAGCAGGGAGCGGAGGTGTGCGACCTAGCTAAAATTTCACTTTTCTGACATGCAAAGGCTAAGAGCAGTTTAGCTGTCAGTTTCTAAGCAATGCCTTAATTACTACATAGAAATGATTCTTTACAGTGTCTCAGAATACATATATATTATACATATATACATATAAAGAGAAGAGACAACTGGAGTTCACAAGCAGTTGACAAGCTTAAAGAACAATGTGCTGTTGTCTAAAAAGTTAAAGGAATAATGCAAAAGGACCAGACCGAATATCACATTATCAAATATTTAACATGCAGCTGTTAATGGTTTAACTAGACTCATCATGTATTATGGGAAGCATTCGCTTTAGAAATAACATGCTGGGAAGCTCTATTTACAACAGCAGTAGTATTTAAGGCTCTTTTTGTCGCTTTAAGAAAAAACATTCACAGTAAATAAATACCCAATGTCCCATAGAGCATGCGGTGCTGCAGTACATACCCTTTCTTCTTGTAGGAAAGTCACCTATGGTTTGTGAATCAGTTCGCTCTAAACCATGGGGTTTGGGTCTTAAAATTTTGGGACTTTGACCTAATTGGTAAAAAGAAGACTCTCTTAATATAATGTTATTTTTTAATTGGAAAATGGATTCTGTAAAAAGAAAAAATCAACAGAGTCCTGTGTAGAAATGTTACACCTCAAAAGCATAAAACAAAAAATTGTAGAAAAGATTTCAGTCTTCTGCACAACATCCACACTCAGCACAATGGAAAGCAAGAAGTTGCATGCAACAGTGTAGTAGGCGAAGGGAGGACTAGGGTTTAGTGGGACAAGGAGGCAGGTTAGTTATCCTTCCATCAGGAAGGGAGGAAAAACATGTGCCATATTAGTTTTTCTTCTAACATGTTTAGAAAAACTATAAAATTGCTCTGTTCAACATCGATTACATCCTTCTTTGAAGTCTGGTTTCTCGTGAGAAAGCACGAAGGTCTGCTTCCCTATATTACTTCTCTAATTTAGCATCGATGTCTTTAAAACTGAAATCTGACTAGCGCTGTACCTCCTGATCAAGGCCCTTGTGGGAAAGCAGGTGGCCAATAAAATATTTGCTGATATAAGACCAAAATCAAGACCAACATTGATTTGTTTTCCGTGGCTGTTCAGTGGCTTCATCCTGCAAGGATCAGATATTTATATTCTGGTACTACTGATTGTCTAACTTTCAATTTAAGTACTTAAAAACATAAACTCGGTTACTATCATTTTTCTGTCATTTAATCTCTGCCACTTACACATACTGCTGAAAATCCATATAAAATACCGGTGGACACCCAGCTGCTGGTCTTCAAACTTTTTCCATCAGAAAGGCAGAAGTCAGAGTAGAAACATCCCCTGAATTAGTCAGTCAAGCTTCCCTATTCTCAATGGAACCAAATTTTCTCTTTCTTGGAACACATCCGGTAGAGCTGACATCTACTGGATGGCAAAATTAGAATTTTCTGGCCAAAGCCTGATCCCTAGCATCTTACCTTCTGAAATCTAAAAGTTTCTTAAAACGTGATTTTCTAATTTATAAACAAAATAAAATAAAAATCCTCTAAATAACTGGTCTAATTCCATAAACCCCAATACTACCAGGGCCCACAAGGATAGGACACTTCTAAAACCGAGGGAGACGTTAGCTTATAAACTCCCCAACTCCCCAAAACAGTGCACTACCTTTCTAAAGAAACAAAAGTTTTATTAATGGGAAAAATTAATTTACTTTAGTGCCAAACGGCCCTTAGGCCAAATCCAGCCTCTTCATTTTAGGGCTGAAATACCCCTGGAGAGCGAAAGGGGCCGGGTGACCCGCTCCAGTCATGGCACGAGTCCCAGGCAGGTCACGGCTCCCTCTGGCCTCCCACGTGCTGGAGGGGTGTCCCGGAACCTCAGATCGCAGCATCCTTGCTGCTCTCCCTTTTGAGACACAGAAAATCTTAGGAAAGATCCAGCCTCGGTTTTGAACTGTTAGATTTAGTTTGGGATCTCAGAGCACCCTGTTTGACACAGCCACAAAGTAGCTCAACTGCAGAAAAGAAGAAAAGTGCCCACTGCTAGCTCTCTGTGGACTGCTGGTACTACCCTGTATCTGCGGACGTGGCCAGGCATCGGGGCACTACATCTAATGGAATGGCACAGAGCGTCGGCTCAGGACCTTGCGATATTTAATAATTACAAAACGCTTTTAGAAATACTTTTCATTTGTTGGTGTTTACTGTACTTCACTGGGCTCCTTTTCAGAAAGGCTCATTTTCCTTAGTTCTTTAGCTTCCCTCTGATTTTTTTCACTATTTATCTTGTGAAGGTGCCTATATATGTGTACAGTATCTTCTCTGTGTTTGTGGTTAAATAATTAAATTGAACGACTGCTACCTGGTTATGGCTTCTCACTTCTTTACTTTTTTTTCTTGTTTTCTTTTTCTTTCTTTCTTTTAAACTGTCAAATCCAGGGCCTTCACACTGAGCTAATTTCCCCACCCTTTTTTTTATTTTGAGGCAAGGTTTCAATAAATCACTAAACTGCCCGGGCTAGGGTTGAACTTGCCATCTTCCTGCCTCAGTCTTCCAGACTGCTGGGATTACAGTGTGCGCCACTGTGCCCGACCTCACATTTTCTTTCATTCTACATTTTGGCTCCTTAATGGGTCATTTCCAATTGTCCTCCCAATACTTAATCTGAACTGATCATCCCTCCTCCAAGCCAATGCCATGTTCTACCTCCAATGGCACTAGCAATGGTACCATTTCCTGAATCCTCATGCATAAAACCTCGGGGCTGTATTTTAAAAGAGTTGTCTCCTTTGAGTTTGGTTTAAAAGTGCTCATGATCTGTCAATCCAACAATGAAAAAAGAACACTTAAAAATGGGAAGCACTAAAATGGAACAAGCAGGTAATCGAGGTCAGGAAGAAAGTTACCCAACCCTGTATGGACACTGGCCTGCTGGCTATAGTCCAGAATGATCAGAGGCTTACAAAAAATAACAAGGAGGCTCTTTCAAAACCTGTGCTTAGAGAAAAACAGAGCAAGAATAAACCTACTCTTTGTGAAGGAAGAGAAAGTAATCTTAATGGATAAAAAACAGAAACTATATATGCCTATCTTGTTTTAGTCTTCTCCAGCTAGAAGATTTCAAACTCAAAAGCACAGAGAAGGACTGGTGAGAGGCACTGATGGCCCTGTTATGGGAGAGCAGTATAATGTGCTGTCCAGTTGCTTTCAAGTCAATGAATTACACTCCAAGATACCACATGAATTTATAAACGACACAGAATTCGTATCAGTAATTTGGGGAAATGACGGGGAACGTCGAAGGTGCCACTAGAATAAGATACAGATGCTTTTTAAATCATATTCCTCTCCTGAGTTGTTCTCTGCTTTGCCTAGACCACTCTCTTCTCTATTTCTCATGTACAATTTTAAAATTTGAGTCCTTCCGAAATTCTTTCACATCAATATCCACCATGGCTATATTAATCGATGTATTCCATTTCTCAAGTTACAAGTGCAAGGCTGCCTGGAGAAATAACTACCATTATACTTAGTCACGATCAATGATCACTTACTGAGGGTTTCATATGTTACTGGGTACACGAAAGACTCACTTAACCCTCCTGAAAATCTTGTAGGAAAGCACGATTAAAACAGATTTTCATGTTACTCCTGAGCAGTCTTGGCCTGGCCAAAGTCAAACAAAATGGTGACCGCTGGTGCCAGAATTAGAATACTTTGAATCCATAGCGGGTTCATGCTCTTATTCCTATATCCTTAGTACAGTCTGGAATCCTTACTAGAGTTATTCTGTTTATATTATTTTGCCCTTGTGAACAGTAAGTCTTCTCAACTACAATTTAAATTTCTTCCCCCTGGTACTGAGGCTTGAACCCAAGGCCTTGGGCCTGCTAGACCACTACTCTACCATTGAGCTACATCCTCAATCCTTCTAATTTCCAGACAAGGTCTCATTATGTTGTCCAGGCTGGTCTTGAACTTGCGTTCCTCCTGCCCCAGCCTCCAGAGTAGCTGGGACTACGGGCACATGCCAACATGCTGGGCTCATTTGTAATAATTTAAATGTTAAATAGATAAAATCACTACATATCTCTGAAGGCCATTTTACTTTTACAACTATTATATTCTTGATGGTCATAAGGAAAGCAAGTATAAAGTGTAAGTGACCGTGAGAATGCATTCGATTCATTTTCAAAGACATTGCCAAAGACATACATACAAGGCAAAAGCAGATTCATGAAATCAACAAGCTTTTGAATTGAGATCCACTTCATCTCCTCTGTATTTTTTCTAGGGCACTAAAAAGGTGCTCCTTTTTCAGGGTATTCCTTGGTTTTCTTAATATAAAAATATCGTATATTAAGTAGGATGGGGGGGTGCTAGGGATTGATCTCAGGGCCTTGCACTTGCTAGGCAAGTGCTCTACCACTTGAGCTAAATCCCCAACATCTTAAGTAAGATTTTTAAAAACACACTTCTTGGCTGGGGATTTAGCTCCGTGGTTAGAGTGCTTGCCTCGCAAGTGCAAGGCCCTGAGTTCGATCCCCAGCACCCCCCCCCCCAAAAAAACACACTTCTTTATAAAACTTACATGTATTTTCTACTCCATGAAATGCTTATGTTGATGCTTTGGGCTAAAGCCACAACATAGGAACATTGCAGTGAACTGTTCCATGTCACTGGGGTATTCTGGTAGCTTTATTTCACTATGCCCTTCCTAACTCGATGTGGCTTTTATAATGCAGACAGAAGTGAGTGTCATATCTGAGGCCAGGCACACACCTGTAATCCCAGCACTTGGGAGGCTGAGGTAGGAAGATTACTACAAGGTCAAAGCCTTGGTATAGTGAGTTCAAGGCCAGTCTAAACTATGTAGTAAGACCCTATCTCAAAAAAAAAAAAAAAAAAAAAAAAAAAAAAAAAAAAAAAAAAAAAAAAAAAAAAAAAAAAAAAAAAGGAAGAAAGAAAGAAAAGAAAGTCATACCCAAACAGCAGCCCCCTCCCATATTATTTATGAAAGAAAAGGGGAAGTCCAACATACAAGGTGACACTTCTCAGTCCTGTCTCCTCCTCTACTGCCTGTGTGTTAATAAATAGAATATTTTTCAGACTGCTGAAGAAAACTAAAAATAGATCATAAGAAATAACACTAACGTAAACAGACAAATGAGCTAAATTTGGTAATATGTATGTAATACAGTGATCTCACAGCTGGTAGTAAACCATGATTCATTTGCACCTCAATCAACCTTTACATCTAACCCACTTGATTTTCACTAGACTAGGCGTGAACGAACAATCAATATTATTTGGCAAAGAGCACAGACTAGGGTGAAATTCCTCATTCTGCTTTACTCTTAGGGCGACTGTCAATCTCTGGACCATGTGATCTGTACCCTAATTTAGAGCACAACCTTGTAAATGATAATCTCAGCTCTAGATCTTCCCCCCAAACTTCTAACCTAGGTCTTTAATAGTCTACAAGACACCAATGTGGGCATTCTTCAGGTGTTCAAAGTACATGCTCAAAACTGAATTCTTTTTGGGCCCACCACAGACTCTCTTTGTTTCTTATATTACAGTTGCTGTAGAAGATGTCTTAGGAGTCATTTCAGATTCTGCTTTCTCTCTTACATCCTATATTAATTTTACTTTGTAAGAAAACCTAATAGATTGTTTCATTAAAAAAGAATCTCTTTCAGGGAAGCGAATGTATCTTTCTTTAAACTTAGTATTCTCATTACCTAACACTATAGCCTGAATACGGTATACAGACTAGTTCAAATAGATCTCGTATTGTTTGAAATATTAAGTTTTAGAAAAAAACTTTTCACATTCTTCAAATTACAGCTTTAGATGAGTATTCTTAGTCAATATTTAATAAAAAGACCAAAAGCTTGCATTTCATTTCGAAACAACCAAGAAAAAATTCAAATACATGACTTACAGTATAAGCTAAAGCTAGATTTGCTTTTGCCAAATTTCCACCCTGAAAATGAAGAATTTTAATAGTTGAGGTTTTTCTTTTATCACATTTCTCTAATGGCTGAAGGCACGTGAGATAGAGAATATTTTTATTCACCTGATAAATTTTTATTCAGCATGTGTTAGCACATTTTATACTAAAGGGTCAAAAAGCATAAAAGTAGGTGGACCCTACTGATCAAGAACCATAAATGAATATATATGCTGATGTTAAGATCCTTTGTAAAACAACCCAGGTATTTATTTGCTAATAATTCTGTCTCTTCCATGAATTTGTATTCTTTCTCTTATCACAGAACTACAGAATTTTAAAACTAATGAGTATTCTCACTTAAAGATTATCTAATTTCACATTTCAAAATACAGATATTAATGTAAAGAGAAGTAAACTGATTTGTACGTTGACATTCAGTGGGAGAGAGGTGTTACAAATGGGGTTAAGAAAAATTAATTCTACCCTTTTGGCATATTGCTCTAACATTTTTCTATCTTGCTCTATAACCGCATCATTATAGCCTATTTTAATGACTTACGAAAAAAATCAAAACTCCGTCATCTAGGGAACATTGGCAGCTTAAAAACAAAAGTACTCATGGGGTGATCCATAAGCCTCCCAGCCTTGCTCTACACTGTTTGTTTGTGTTCTCACACAGGGCACTTTCACTCTTAAAAGTACTTTCTTCCTCAATCAGTGACCTCCAGGCCGGAGCCACCATGCGCCAGCTACTCTCCAGCAGCCCCAGGAACGTGGGCAGCCCGGGCAGGGTGCTCTCCGAATGAGCACAACGATCTGCACGTTTGATGTTTGTCTATATTTCTTCCCTCTTTCTCTCTAAATGTGCACTTCATGTTTTTCTAAATCACTGTAAATCCCCCAGAAAAGGGATTTTTATTATCTTGTTCCCATCTGATTCTGTCCCAACCAAAGCTTCAAGAAGCCTGCATTTGGAAAACTGGGCAAGTAGTTTCTAAGGGACATGAAGCAGAAGGCATAATTTTTAAAACATTTTATATTAGAGACTACAATTATTTTTTTCTATTGTATTCTTAAACCAGAAGGAGCATTCCAGAGCCAACCTGCTTACATAACTCACCTGCATAAAATCCTTTAATGATGCACTCAGAATAAAGCCCAACCTCGTTAGCATGGAGAATAACCCCCTTGGATTCAGGCACCTTCCCTTTCTTCCTCCCCTCCCACTCTCTTGGGCCACCTACCCACCCACCCAGGACTGTGAGCCAGTCTCATCTCCCTGCTCCGTGAAAGGATCTGTGGATGCTGTTTTTCTAACCGGAAACTTCAGCGCCACCCTGCCCTCCTCTACCATCACTTAATCACCTCTGATGCGCGCACAGCTCACAGGCTTTGCTCAGGGGAGCTTTCCTTACAGTGCCAAAAGCTTAACTTAGCCACAGCCCCTTCCCTGGTAATTAGGATAATGTGTTTACTCTAAACCATGTACTTCTTCAGGGAAGAAACCTTTTCCTTGAGTTTGGAGACATAACATCTTGCAAGGGGTATACCCTGTTAACTGGTAAGCACTTAAATTTGTGAAGAGTGACTGTTAATGAGCTAACTGCCTTTCTCTTGAAGCTGGTGTGTAATCTGATCAATCTTACACATTTTTTGTTTGTCCCTCTCCACCCACCTCCACCCCAGGTATTGGGGATTGAGCTCAGGGCTGTTACATTCCCAGTCCTAGCTTGTCCTTTAAAAGGAAAAAGGAACAAGTGGATATTTTTCAAAAGATGGTCATCTCAAATACGGCCAAGGGAGTCACACGAGGTTCATGTTTCAGCTAAGGAGATGCAATCTTTTTTGAAAAGTCTGTATACACTGGTAAGTATACTACTTTGTAATGCTTACATAAACTGAACTCAGCATGGAAATTTAACTTTCTGTATATTACAGGTTTAATGAAACCTAAATTATTTACTCTTCCAAAAGTTTTACAGATAATGCTATTATTTCTAGCGGGCAATACTAAAATCAAGAAAGAAGAAAAGCCAATTCACAAAATGGTCTTCTGCTGATTCTAACAAATAAGGCAGAGTACTGAAAAATGTTTATACTTGTTTTAATGGTTTCACGGAAGAACATAATAACATAATAGTGATAATCATACTTAAGGCAAAGAATACTTAGGAAAAAAATCCACATATTAATAAGGCTGTGCATAAAAATACACCCCTGTAACAATTTTAATCCAAAGCTGGAGTTTAGATACAGGTTTTAATACCTGTTTATCAAAACCTAGTTGTATTTACTGATATCATTCATTCATCTTCCAAATATTTATTATGGCATAGATGTGCTTTTCAAAAAGGCACGGTAATTTTTAATTGCATTCAAAAATGTCTTTGGGGGAGGGATCTCTTGAAAAACTAAGGTAAATAGATCACTATGCTTAAAAAGACTAATCTTAGAGAAGAAACACCCTGGGATTGGTCTTCTGGGTGCTGGCAGGTAAGGACCCAGACCTGAATATACTTTAACCAAACTAGAGTTAAAAAACAAAAAACAAAAAACACTGTAAGAAACCTTGTACTGCTTTGTAAAACCGGTACAAAAACTAACATTCACAAATATTGCAGAAAGGCACTAATGGACAAAGCCAAACAAAATGAAACATAAAGAGGGCATTTGGGGTTTACAGCTGCTATATTACATTAGATGATGGGATGGGGGTAGTAGAAGTCAGGCGAGGTTAGCAATTAAATATGGTAGATATATAATGATTCACTTTTAGAAAAGCCACAACAGATAGCTCATAGAAAGTCCTCAGATTTTACAAAATAACTTTTCTATTAGAAATATAAAACTTTGAATTGAAGTAGTCAAAACATAATCTGTCCTGCATTTCCAGCAACTTACATGCTTCCCAAATACATCACACTATGCTTAAAATGGTCTCCTAATATATGCAAAATCTGGTTCAAAACAATTACAGTAGTGACAGAAATAGGACGGTGAGAATACAGCTACCACAAACCGGGTGGCAGACGAAAAGGTCCTTGATCATACATTAGGTGTCAGTATTCAGAGCACCCACGTATTTCTGCAGCTTCAGTTACTCAAAAGTATTTGAAAAACTCATCTGTACTGCAATCTGCAGCAGCTGATGTCTAAAACCGGGGGTATAAACAAGACTAGAATGTCACTCGTTTGTTGTAGACCCTGCTAAAGAAGACAATCACAAAAAACCAGTTCTATTGGGTGTCGAACTAGTTATATGGGGCTCTGAAACTAATCAAGTCATATTTCACAGACTTTTCTTATGAGTTTTAGTTCATAAGAGATATTGGAATAGCAGATTAAGTCATCATCTGATGTCACAGAATTTGAAATTAAAATATTCACCTGATGCTATGAACAATGGACAGAATTTCATGACCAAATAAGACATGTTTTACAATTTATAGGACAAAACTGGTTGTGAGGTGTGAACCTGGGCTTTATTCTGCATTTTTTTTGAACAGTTGTAACTTTCCAAAGTAGGTTAACAAAGTTTGCCTGAAATATTTTCTCTTTTATATATTTATTTAAAAGTATAGTAGTACTAAAAAAAAAAAAAAGCCAAAACCTTTTTCATAATATGTACTCTTTTAGTAACCTCTTTACAGTTTTGCTAAAATTGTTCTTGATTCTGTCAGCAACTATTTGGGTATTTCATTCTGGGTACTTTTTCTCACTTCGTTTTGTGTCTAAGCAAATATATTGAACAAATAATCTAACCAATTAGCTTGGGGGGGGTCTCTGAACAGTTTGGTGATTTGTACGGGTATGTATATATGTATGTATGTATGAATGCATGTATGTGGTGCTAGGACTGAACCCAGAGCCTTACTATGCTAGGGGAGCACTCTGCCACTGAACTATTCCTTCAGCCTCCTTTCCTCACCAGTTAGCTTAATTTTTAAAGGACTGGACATAATCTCTGAGTGACCAAGAACCTACATTGATCTATTCTTCTGTAAAGTCACTTCACGTTGTTTTGAAGAACTAGGACAGTTAATCTCTCATGTGCTAAACTACACAGTACTTTTACTGTTATTGACATGGAAGTATAATTAGGCATAATGTAGTATTTATGAGATATAGGATATGATATATACATAATAGTAATACGGGACACATAAGCTGTAGCAAACAGAGGTTTGTATCCTTTTCCAAACTGTACCACCTCCACATTTATGTGGGATCTCAAGGCACAAAACTGTTAGGCTTGGGGTTAAAAAAAAATAGAGAAAATAACAAAGATTTGCTGCTAACGTGAACTAATTACAGGAAAATAAGTAAAGTGCCAACTTAATATTTTAAAAGATATTTTTTAGTATTTCAGAGTTCATGGCACTTGTATCTCTATCCTATGGTGATGTGTAAGCTGATTATAAATTTATACATGTCCACATACACATATTGTACGGTAAGAAGAAAGTGACCAATGATGCCTAAAATAGACTTAGAGATAAATAAAGACAAAGAGAAGCAAAAAGGAACATTATAAAATAAGAAGCCTATGAGCTCACACCCTCAACCCCTGCTGGTGGCAGCCCTGCTGCTGGGGAAGCCTAGATGGCTGGGTGTGACACATACGGTCCAACAGCAGCCTATCGCCTGTCACTGGCCTGGGGTGAAAAGACGAATCAGACTCATCAAACAGTTTGTAAGCAATCTGAAGCTGAAGCAAACAAAAATAATGAATGAGGCGATTAGCAGTTGACAATGAAGCCAAGAGGCCGAATCAAGACCACAGAGGGGCGCTGTAGGCCAAAGCGCTGAGCAACCAAAAATCCACCTAAGGCAGAAGATAAGAAGCAGAAGAAAACAGAGAAGAGGAGAAGAATGTAAGAGAACAAAACAAAGACTTCCCATAAGACAAAAGCAGAGAGAGAGAGAGTGAGCGAGAACAGGTATGGTAATGATCCCACAGAACTGCCTCTGTTCCTGATTATGCTCTTGTTTCAGCATGAGGCACACCCTGATTTATTTAAAAACCAAATCAAACCCTTTTTCTTAAGATGGTCTGAGTCTCTGTCCCCAACAACTGGAACTCAGTCAAAATTAGTACTAACAATCTAAGCCTGGACTAAATGAGAAATACACATGAATATTACACGTTCCTGAAAAGCTGCACATAGCACACGAGACTTTTAAAATGTGCTGAAATCCCCCACAGTGAGCCAGAAACTGTACCGTTCAGCTTATTTGCTTGTCAGCATTAAGCTACACTAACAGCACGCTGCAACACGGCAGGTTGTCTGTGTTTAGATGACATAAACCCAAATTTTAAAAACCTGATATTGCCCAACTTGTCCAAAAAAATCCTTTTACAGAAAGTTCTTAACAAACCATGCTACTTTACAATACAATGTTATGTATGAAATCCACTACAACAGAATGGATTACAAGCATTTATTCATTCCCCAGCCAAGACAAAATATTTTTTTAAAGAGTTGTCATACAGGTAAATGGAAAAGATTATAACAACATTCTCATTATTTTTAAATAATTATGTCAAGTACATTAATAATTCCATATGTGCTTTGATAATATATACTCTGGAGACAAGGTTACAAAATAGCAACTGAAAAGCACATCTAATTCCCAGAAGTATCAATTTTGTCCTGCAGACTTTTTTAAAAAAAATTAGTTGATAGAATTTTAAAAATCAAGAGATAATACCTATAAATTCCTTTATGTATTTCTCGCTTTGTGTGAGCCCAGAGTTGAGCTCAGAGTTTCATAAACCAACGAGGATTACAGCAGAGCAGGAAGGAGTCACCCCACACAGATGAGGCAATCCTACCAGTTTCTGCTAATTCTCCCCGCTGCCTGCTAATCCTTGCGGGTATTTTAGTTTGTAACCTCCACTCTAGAGATAGGAGATTTTTAAATCTCATCTGGGCATCAACATGTAGTATTTTTTAACCTATAAATAGCAGCTATCTGAAGTTGATGATCAAAGTAACAAGAAATATTCTAGAGTTTCTAGTCTCAAACGGCTTTCTCTTTAGTGACAATTGAATGTAAATCTGATTTCACACCCTCCCCCCAATCTTTTCTTTGCTTGCCCCCTTACCTTTTCTGTCTGGCTTCAGGTTCCTATCCACGGGGGGTGGTTCACAGTCTGCTAGAGGAACTGGCCTTCTGGGAGGGGTCTTTGGGCTGGACCTGAAGCCCATATGAGCAGGAGGAGGAACTTGCATTCCAAATGAAGAAAAATCAAATGTCCCTGGCGTCATTGGCACATAATTTGCTTCCTGAATTGGTTCCGTAAAACTGCTGGAATGTTGCCGTGGTGGTGAGTTGGGATTCATGGGGACATAGTTTTCATCTAGTTCTTCACTTGACACACTTCCCACTGTCAACACATTTTTGATTTTCTAAAACACAGATACATTTCTTTTAATAAACAAAAACTACCGTCAAACCCGGAAATACAACTGTTGCATCCATTCATATGGATCTGAAGGTACTTCCATTTCATGAACTCACTTAATCTCGAGCTAAAAAGCACAAAAATTTTGACAAAGAAATACTCTCAACAATGCCAAGGTCAATTATACTTACAAAGTGGTTATGAAAGCCTTCAAGTGAACTAGATCTATCACTTGGAAACGTTCGTGGAATATCATAGCAGTCTTGAGACACAGCATCTAGAGTACAGAACAAAATATCAGCATTTCGTTCCATCTTTTCAGGTTCTTTGGGTAATCAGGAAGACCTATCCTCCTTTTCTCTTTATACACATAATTGTGTGTGCATGTGTGTGCGCGTGCACACACACACACACACAGGCTTTAAAAAGAATGCTCACAGAATAGCAGTATCTGGACTTGGCACATGGAACCACTAGAAAATGCAGATACAAACTTATATGCTAACAAACTGCAATATCTGACTAGGAAAGAAAATGAATTTCTAGGCCTGGGATGATATGAGATGTAAATGTAAAGATGAAGAAGAGAACCCCTCTATTTTCTCTTTTTCAGTACCCTGGATTTAATTTAAATATCACTAACTCATAACCAGTTATACAGTCACTTTAAGAAGGGACTAAGAAATCGGTGTCGAAGAGTTAAACAAGTTACTGATAAAATATTTTTAAAGATACAGGAAATGTTCATCTTCTTTAAGATAGCCAGAAAGGGTAGGGGTGTAGCTCAGTGGTTCAGTGCTTGGCTAGCATGCCCAAAGTCCTGGGTTAAACCCCTAGTATGGGGAAAATAACAAACAAAAACAATCCTCTGGACTATAAGCCCGAAAACTCTACAACAGAATACAGACATTTTACCACAGACTTTGAGTGTAGGCTCTAGGAGATGGTATAAGAAAAGTCCACCCATTAGCAATAACTGGAATGACTAGTGATAGAGAAAAGACTCAGGCTTTAAAAATAATCAAACAAGCAAAAAGAATAATGGCTTGATTGGAACAGAATTATCACCTGTTAGACACAACACAGAAATTGCTTATACAGGAAGGAAGGAAACAGAGCCCAACAGATGTGACACAGAAGTGGCCATAATGGCATACAAATACAGGAAAGGGCATGACTAGGAGAGGCTTTGTGGCTGGTCCATTTCCTGCTCCTATGTTCAACAGCAAGCCTACTCACCCAGGATTCGTAGAAAGTGGGAGAGAAGTACATATTTCCTGAGGCAGGAAGGCATTACCAAGGCCATACCTCGTTAGGAATGAGAAACTCCCCTCTCTTCCTCTCAGCAGAGCATGCATTCACACATACACAAACGCATATGTGCGTACACACAAAGACAGGTGCACACATACATGCATATATGTGTATACACACACACACACACACACACACACACACACCTTCCAGGGATCTACTGAGCCACTGATATCTTGGCTACATGATCAGGTAACTGTAGAGCTAAAGAAAAAAAAGGGCTCCTGTTTAACATCAGCACAGTTATTCTAGCACTAGCCTCTAACAGAGCAGAAGCCGACCAGAGCTGACCTTTCCGTAGTTTGTTCAAATCCACGGTGGAAATGGTATTACTTCGTGATGGCAGCATCCCTGCGGTAGGAACGCAGTAACTACTGTCAGTATCTGAGGCTGCGCGTGGGATACTACACGTTTCCACGGGAGAACGGTCATGAGTCGGATGGGGTTTTGGCGGCCGAGGTGGGGGGATACCTGGTATAGCATCAAGCTTTGCCGTCTGTCCCAAGGTTCCTTCTGGAAATGTTCGTGGAATCTGGTAAGTATTACCAGGTGTCGGAGGAATGTCATAACTAATAGATACGTGCCTCATTTGCGCCTCTAAGCTTGATGTCCCAGATCGGGTGTTAAAAACATAGAGTTCTCCATCTGCTTCGGTACTCGATGGAGACTCCTTTGGCAAAACATCGTGGGAATAACTCCTGGGCAAGTTATAAAGGCTGGAGTCTACAGAGACAGACGTAGCACGTGATGGCGGAGAGTCGTACATCATTTGCTGCTGAAAAAGGCCGTTCACTCCATGTTTGCTCTGGGAGGAAGCAGGATTTTTATGAGTAGGGACGTTATCATTGCAGTCTGTTTCAGACGAGGTGGATTTTGCAGAATCAGCATGGGTTCTAAAGAAAAATTGTTAATGACAAAATAAAACATGGTCAAGACATCATACAATTTTGGTAAGCATATTTATAGCTTAGCAATTAAAATAAACGTTTTCTCCATTAGATTTTTTTTTGAGTGATCGATAAGATTTAAAACTCATATGTTCTTTAGTTTTTTTATGATTATACACCAGACAACAAAACCACCACCACAAACCACCAGAAATGTTCTAATTCTTCCCCTGGTCCTGTACCTACTTGGACCACAAATTCTACCCATGAGACCCACAAATAAAAATCATCATCCCCGAGGCACTAGAATCAGGTATCATAAAACTCTGGGAAAGGCAAACGAAAAAGGTGTAGACAACAAGGAAAATCATTTCCCACGAAGACATGCAGAAACTTGGTGCCAGCCCAGTTTATAAAGTTGATCCCCTGCTGTTTACCTGCCTGTGGCAACTCTGTTGTTCTGCAAAACTAAAACTCAAGTGATTACCTGGAATTGGGTAAATTCAATACTCTACAAAGAGGTAACAAGTTAGTAAGTTTTGTGTCTCTTCCCTGCTACTAATTTTCTTCAGCAAACACCTAGTCCATACTAGAGGATGGCACAGAGTTAATCAACTTGACCTTGAGAAATGTCATTTGAGGATATTTTTCCTTTGGGTTCATTTTTAGTCTTTGCATTTTAAGATATCATGAAATTTTAGTATAAGCCAAGATAAAGCTAACAATACAGGCACACTCTCACTTCTGCAATGATAAACAAGAGGCCTGAACTACCTAGACATGTTGTCCCAACTCCTGTAAGAATTGAATCACTATTTCTTTAAAGAACCTGTGATAGTTTTTTAAGGGCTCAACCTCCCTGACTTCTTGGTGACATCCGGCACTTTACACTTCGTTTCTCCTGCAAAGTTGCCCCCTTTGCTGTCAGCGCACCACAGTGTGCTATCCTGATTTACCTTCTCTCTCACCAATCACTTCCTTCTCTCAATGACTGGCTCCTTCCTCCTGTCTCTCCACTACTTAGCCCTTTACGATTACAGCATTTGAGAATCCTCCTTTCTCGTCCCTCCACCTTCTTTTCTGAATGATGACAATGCCCGTCTTTTCACCAAACTCTGAGTCCCATATTTTCAAACTGGTATTTCTACTTATTTATCCCTGTATGACTTTACTCAGGTGTCCCAAGCCAAATCCAACTTACTTCTCAAACTGATTGTTCTTCTTAACTTGGACCCACAGAAATATTTTTTTCTAGATTGTCTAGGCTCAAAATCCAGTGAGCTTGGGTCTCTCTTTGACCCACACCGTCACTCAGGCACCAAGTCCCAAGTCCTTCCTACCCACGTATCTATTCCCACCACCACCATCGCAAGTTCAAGCCCATGTCTCAAGAGAAATTTCCTAACTGGACTTTATGCGAGTGCTTCCCTTTTCTAATCTGTCTATGAGACTATACTGCTACAAGAGCAATATATTCAAAACAAAGTTTTTATATTATTTACCTACTCAGAGAAAGCTATTAGGTCTCTATAGGATGTGGACACTACAGGGTCAAAAAAGTAACACACTCAGCATTGAGACTACTACTGTAATAACCTGGCTCCACCCTGTGTGTTCTACTGCTCCTCAAATCCAAGCCCTTCCCTAATGAGGCTCTCCCTCTCAGCATCTCCCTCCCCACACACTCATTCTCACCTCCCCTCTCCCTCCAGAGTCTGTGCACAAGTTACTAATGATATACTCCTTTTCTTGTAGTGCAGTTCAAATTCAGCTTCTCTTATGAAGCTTCTTAGTGTTTTCTGCATTTTAAAATCATGTTCCCTGGTGGAATTTCTGATGCACCTATGCACATTCTAAAATTTGCACTTCATTTAATTCAAATGCAGAAGCTAAGAGCAGAGGTACAATGAGTAATAAGAAAAGCTTCCTGCTCTAACTAGTTTATCGTTTAGTGGAAAATAAGTAAAACTATCAAGTTATTTCTAATCCTATGACAAAACAGAGATACAGAGGCACAATCACCATTCTATAAAAACCTGAAGAGAGATTTAATCCAACACACAAGTTTGGGGAAATGTTTCATCATTAAATATTTAATGCTTGCATTCTGTAACTTCTTAACAAGCCTTACTTGCACACTCCATAGGCAACTGTCTCTGAGGGGACCGTATTTTACACAATTATTTTGTACCTTCACAGCACTAGAATAATAGTGGGCAAATGGTTCACACTTCACAAATACTTGTTATTTAACTACCACTTCTGAAAAATGTAAATGGCAAAATGCATCTGGGTAATAATTTTGCACTTAATTTCTACTGCAACAAGGAAAGCTACGACAGCAGTGAAAGCAATGAAAAACACCAGGAAAGGAACTGTCACTTTAAAAGTTGGCTTTTAAAAATGATATTGGGAAATAAAATCTTAGTTAGTAGTAGCACAGGTAACAAAGTTGCAAGTGTGTGACTTAAAGTACTCACAGCAAACAAGCACAATCAAGTTAGAATTTGATATTATTAACTAGTGTTGATTTATTAAAATTTTCTTATTCTTATAGGTAAAATCCCATTACAACAAATATATAGAAAACCAACTTTGGAATGTCTGAGTGGCTTCCATCACCCCCCGGAAGGGGGTCGCAGACATTATTTTGTGGATTTTAAATTCTATGTAAAAAATTTTAAGAAGTGCTATGTCTGATGCTAGCCCAGTAACAATTACTTTTAACATTAAAAAATTATTTTGTTGTAAAAGTAATAAAATGTTAAAAAAAAAAAAAAAAAAAAACATCTTTTAGTCACATGTGGTGGTGCCTGCCTGTAATCCCAACATTTTGGGAGGCTGTGGCAGAAGGATCACAAATTTGAGCCTACCCTAGACAACTTCGTAAGATCCTGTCTCAAAAAAAAGTAATAATAATAGTAACAATTTTAAAATAATAATAATAATAATCATGAAAAGGGATGGAAATGTAGTTCAGTGTGAAAGCCATAGGTTTGATCCCAAGTACCGGGAAAAAAAATTTTCACGCATACTATCCAATACGCCTCCACTTTTATATTGTAAATAAACACACCCAAGAGATAACAATATCACTAATGGTCACATCACTAATGGTCACATAGCTGTTCATGGACTAGGCTGGCCTGTTGATCATTTTCCTGCTTCTTTTTTAAATGATAAAACAATGCTCTCCAATGCCCTCTTTCACTTTGAGTCTCTCAATTACTCAATCTTGAATGTCAAGGAGGCTTAAGGTAGAAGTTCTTATAGCTTAGGCGAGGACAGCGAAGGAGAAGACAGGGTACCAAGTGTTTAGGAAAGGCTTTATGGCCCCTTTAGGCAAGCACCACACTACAAATTTTTAAGTAGAAAGAAGTATATGGAAAAACAAAAATCAAGACTTGGGGTAAGTCCTGTTTCATTGCTAGGTATGAAGTTTGAAAGTTGCATACCTTTTAGCAGTATATTCGATTTTGTCAAATTTCACTAAAACCCAATTCGTATATTTGATAGAATCTGCCATATTGGGATTTTACCTGTATGATTAATTTCTCACACAGATCCAAAACAACTACAACACACTCACTGCAATGGAATCGTTTTGCTTTCAAAATCTTCTAGTAGTAGGTATTCCTCTCCTTCTTCAGAAACAAAAGATGACCCTTGGCTGGTTTACAATCACATAAGAAATGGAGCAAGATCACCATTTATAAATCAGTGAAATCTGTTAAGCAAGTAATACTGTGAGTCTGTAACAAAGAGTGTGAAACAGTAGCCAGATTTCCAAAAGAGCCTGGTGGGTACAACTGTTCTCTGCCATAAGTGGCAGAGATTGTATTTCTTTAACAACAACAACAAATACCTCCCGAATATCAACAATCACTAGTAGAAGAACAAACAGTAAATCTAAAATAGAAGTCTGCAACCTCACAGAGATGGCTTAAGCCTTCAACCAAGGCTCCAAAGGCAGACACAGTTTACCTGGTAGGTTCAGGCTTCTTGCTTTGACAGTTGATCAGCAAGAGGTAGTCTTGAGGATCCTCCTGGGCACCGAGAGGCTCTGGGTGTGGCGGAAGGCTGATGAGCTGGTACGGGGGAGGTAGAGCGGCGGAGGAAGAATCGGCCTGGGCGGAGGGTGGTGCTGTGTTTACAGTGAAAGCGGGGTCGGTGGGCACTTGTAAGGAGCTGCCATGGTGTGGCTTCACAGGTTCTGCAAGGCAGAGTACTATCAGTGTTGATCAGTTTCAGAAAGAAAAAGTTGTTTTGGTTAAAACTAAGCTACTTTCAAGTTTGGAGATACTTTTTTTTTTTTTTTGGTGCTGGGAATCGAACTCGGGGCGTTGTGCTTGCAAAGCAAGCACTCTAATCACTAAGCTAAACCCCCAGCCCCTGGAGATACTTTGTTCCAACACACAAAACAGGGAAAAAACATGACAACGTCGCTTAAAGGAAATAATACTGACACAGCATTGTGTCTGTAGGCAGTAACTGGTTCTTTTCTAAAAGATCTGAAATTCCAGCTACTTGTAAGGCTGAGGCAGGAAGATTCCAAGTGCAAGGCCAGCCTGGGCAACTCAGTGAGACGCTGTCTGAAAATAAATAAAAGTAAAAAGGACTAGGGATGTATGTAGCTCAGTAGTAGATGCCTGCCTAGCATGCACAAGGCCTTGGGTTCTATCTCCAGTACCATCAAAAATTTAAAAATAAAAAAGAGTAGAAGTCTTCGTCCTGCCCATGGGCTCTAAAAAAGCCAAGGTTAACCTTGCTTTGGACAATTGTCAGTTTTGGATTCTGGGGAAGGAAGGCATTCTACAACCTTAGCACAAGATACAGTTTAATTTTTTTCCATAATAACAAACAAAGTGCTTCCTAAACCAAGCCAACCTTTCAGGGAGACCCATTTGGCAACACGGTCTTAAAAGACCCAACTGCTGTATCCGCCTCTGCTTGTTACCCTATCCCCCATGCTTATTTTGTTGCTCATTCTTTTCTTTTTACTTCTATCAGACGACAGTGATCTATTTCTAATTCTGGAATTGGTGAAAATGAGTTCTATTAATGTTTCGGGAAAGGGCGGCTTTAAGGCCTGGTCTCCTCCCTCAGCTCACAGCTTCATCTGCCATTTAGAGGACTTGCAGATTTTCATGAAAAGAGAGTTAGCAAGTAAAGAAGAAATTTATTAAGGCCTGAATTATGATCTGAGAAAACACATAAAAAAGAGAAATTGTACAGAGGGAAGTAATTTGAAAATCTAGAAATAAAAATCCCTCTGTCATTATTGACATAACCAAGCACAATTCTAAAGGCCCAGAAGTAATATGCTCTGTAAGTCTGGTTAGAAACACAAGGCAATAAATAATAATAAAATGGCAAATGCTCATATATAAAAGTGTTTGTTTGTTGCCTGTTTACATTAGAATAGAAAAGGCCAGGTTGAAACTGAGATTTCTCACATTACATTAAGTAAAAAATGTTCAAATGGGGTAAGGGGATGGATAGTCTACCAAACAGAAGCAAAGGTAGGTCAGCTGTCCTGTTCATTCACTGGGGAAGAGCTAAACAGCGGCTCTGTCTTCTCTAGATATTTAGAAATCAATCCACGGGCTTTTCATGACGTCTTATGCATTTAACAAAAAGATTCATCTATGAGACAACAAAGTCCGTGGAACTCATTTTACAACTCTTCCTCTTAAGGACTGAAGGTCATATCCTCATTGTGAAGCCTGCATATAACAGTGGATCTCCAACTGTGGCTCCCAATAGCAAATAAAAAAGGGATCACCGCTGCTCTAAGCTTCTGTGCCTTCCATATAGTGGATTCTGGGAAAAAAAATTTTGAATCACGGACCAGAAACTCACTCAGCACTTACTGTCAAACTGGAAGAGATTAAAGCAAGGGGCACCGCCAAAACCCTGAGATCCATTCGCCTGCTGCTCCGGTCTGGGATTTGCTTGACAGCCCATTAGAGGCTAATAAAGTTTGAAAACTTCTTTCAATTGGAGAATTAGCCCTGACCAAATAGAAGTTGAGCTAATTTCATTTTAACATGTAATGTTAAGTCTTCACACAGGTTTACGCAACAAAACCCTCATGCCAGGAGTTCTTTTTTATTTACAGAAGAACAAAAAAGGCCAAAACATAAAAACGAGCACTTAGGCATTGATATAACATTACACAATAATTTCAGTAGCTACTCATATATATTTGTTGTCTAAGTGACATATATAACATACCCTATGAAATGTTTTACTCTTTTGGTTCAACTGCAAATATACGGAGATTTTCTTCAAGGGAATTTAAAATACCACGTATTAAATGCAACTCAGAATCAATCTTTGTAGATTTAAGAGCACTATGAAAAATTTAAGGAAAGTATATGTAACATTTGAGGAGGAAAAAAGATATCAGAAAGCAGTTACTGTGTCCTGTAGGCTGTATTCACAAGTATATTTTGTATACAAGTATAATCTAGTTCAATTTTTAGTTCTGACAAAACAAAATAACTGGAAACATTTCACTGTAAAAAAAAATCATACAGACTTCAGGTTTCCACTGTAACTCCTACGACAACTATTCCAAATGATTTTCATATATATACTTCTCCTTCAATATTTTTCCTCGACTTGACAGCCGTACACTAACCAAATTGAGTAATTCGTCTTAAATTTGAAAAGGAAATTGCATAGCCACTATTGACCTTGCTTTATCAACACAACGGGAGCATCTCATTTTTAACTTTCCGTTACGGTACTTCTACCCGAGAATGATGAAAATAGTTTAACCCCTTTAAATTCAGATCTCAATTTTCTGAAAAGAAGCCAGGAATTAAAAGGTTCCTTTTTCAAAACTATTTTGTTCACATTATGTGAAGACCTATACTCAGACATAACGTCCCAAGAGGCAAGAACTAGAGAAACATTTTCATTATGTTCACTAGCAAGCGCTAGAGAGAGACCTTTTATGCAGTCTTGCAAAGCGACCCCAATCATTCCAATGTCAGCCTACAAAGGCCTAATACAACAAAGGGAAAAGAAGATCCCTCTACCACTTGGGCCCACAAAATGCACAATTTCCAACATTTTAGTCCTCAGCAATTACTTTACACAATTAGTGTAATTTTACACGTTTCTTTATATATTCAGCTCCACATATTTCAAGCATTGTATTGAGTCTAAATATTCTGTAATTAAAAATTTCTGCCTATATTTAAATGATGAGTCTGAAAAAGGAAGTTCTATTTCACCTTACAAAGATATGTGATGTACATGTTATTCTACATTACAAGTAACAGCACAGCCCATTCTGCTTTCTGCCTTGCTTGAGTTTCTGATTTACTGCTCTTTCTAAGTAATGTTAGTATCAAGCCTCTAAGAATCAAACATTGGCTTAGGGTTTGCTTGTGCATGTAAAATCATTTCCCATTTCTTAATTCAGGAGGCATGAAGAGTATAATTAAAGCCATTAAAAGCCTAATAAGCTACTGAAGCAAACTGCTAATTGCAATTTACTTAGAAAGCTAATAAGTATTGCTGAAGGAAGCTTTTCTGTGATTCCACTTTCACCGAAGAGAGGGGATTATGAGCCATAGAACCCCTCGATATAGTTTATCCTATTTGGAACCATAATGTTTGGTGTGAGTGTTCTTCTCGATAATGCCTCTAAATATTCAAAGTAATTACTTTTGGGGCTGGGGATGTAGCTAAGTGGTTAGAGTGTGTGCCTGGCATATGCGAGGCCGCGGGTCTGATCCCTAGACACCAAAACAAAATAAACACAAAACCCAACCTTTGTTTTTTGCTTTTTACAAAAAAAAAAAAAGGCACAAAAATGCACCATAAGAAATAATTCTACTCTTTCTTATTGGTAAAGAAGAATGTTTCAGAGTTGATGTGTTAGGTTCTCTGAATTTGTAGCCACTACACACCTACTACGTATCCCCCGAGCTTCCTGTAACAAAACACAGTGTAGCCCACGTCTCTGTCAGGAGACAGAGGAGATTCTTTCCCCTGAAGACGGGCTGTGTCTGCTCAAAGAGCACTTTTTAAAACTCTCCATTGTCAAACATTTACCTTTATGTTCACAATTAAAGGTAAACACATCACGGTTACTGTTTTTATTGATTACTGATTTATGGTATGTATTGTAAATTTTTTCTTTCTGTAAAACTAATTTTTTTGAGTAGGTCTACAACTACCTTAGCAAATAAGGGTGTAAATTACCATTAATACCAACATGACCGTCTCCTCTCTTGTGAATATGCCATTTTTATGGAAAACTGTTTCACGGAGGTACGCCCAACATGGGTGCAAACAGGAAACAGTACTAGAAGCAATTGTCCATGAAGCAACCTGACATTTCTTCAACTTACTTAATCAGCTACTGAAGACCCTTAATTACTGCACAATATATTGAATGTGTTTCAAGTAGAAACAATATCTTATTTGTCCTGACTCTAAGAGACTATGAAAACTCTCTTAGAGACTTTAAAACATATCCTTGGGCAATGTCGACAAATACCATAATTCCCCTGAAGAACGACAGCCGTCAGCATCATTTGTGTGGGATTTTAGAAACACAGATGCTTGGGCCCCACCACAGGACACTCGATAAACTGAGATCTCTCCAGCAGTAGTTTGAAAACGTGGCATAAAGCCAAACAAACACAAACAAATACAATCTTTAGTTGAATTTAGTCCTCGGAAAAATGCAAGTTCAAACGAGGATATAACTAACATCCACTCGCTAGAGTGGCTGGAACTGATGCCCGATGGTACCAAATGTTAATGAAAATGGGAAGCAAATGGAATTTGCACACATCACTGGTAGGAAAGCAATTGGTAGAATGACTCTCTAAAGCTAAAGAAAGCCAAAGCTCAGTCTACTAAGGCTAAATATACATATATTCTACACCAGTGCTGGCGAACCTGCCTCACACAGGCCGCAGTGCGCTGCTGGTATCACTGAAAGCTCTAAAAGGTTCGCCATCACCATCTTATGCTGCAGTAATTCCCCTTTTAGGTATATACCCCAAAGAATTGTTGACGGCCATCAAAAACACGTATAAGAATGCTCACTACAGCTTTATTTGTATTAACTGAAAACTGGAAACAACCCACATGCCACGAACTGCTGTGTGCTAAAACATGGATGAATCCAGACAGAAGCCAGATTCAACGGTTGTATTTATACGAAGTTCAAGAATAAATAGGCAAAGCTAATCTGTGGTGATAAAAGAAAAAAAAAAAACTATACTTGGGAGGGAGCTATCCTGGGAGGAGGCAAGAAAAAGGCCGTATACATGTTCTATTTCTTAATCTAAGGGACAGCCACACAGACAGCTATCTGTGTAGTCCAGCCAAAAATGGTGTCCCCTTCAGCAGTTCACCATCCTAATAAACGACAGGAAGCTAACCGAGCAACCCTTGTAATTGTAGCGGCCTAATGTAACTTGTATTAATCTCATGATGTCTCGATAAATTTAGTATTAAAATATTTATACAAGTTTTTTTCTTTTCTTGATGTATACATTTTTTCTGGTGGACTCTGTATGCATAGATACAGATGGATATGTAAACCCATAAGGAACAGTAGCGATTTACGGGTTTCACCGAAATTTATACTTCAATAAAAAGAAGTCTGAAATGCCCTGATTAAGAAAGACTGCTTTTACGGAAAGAAGATAGATATAGATATGTATACGCTTTTGTACAGAGAATTGTATTTTCTTATTAAGCCACTATATTCTGGGCATTTGGAGAGAAACCAGTTCAGGGGCAGCTTTCTAATCTTGCATCCTAGAAGTAGCCCAGAGGCCTTTAGCAAAGTTGGTGAGCATCCTACAGCCCTTCAACTGTATTTCCCAGCACTTGTTTAGCAGATTTAACAGCTTCCACCTTGGTGTTGTAGGAACAAAAATAAATCTGCACATTTCCAAGAAAAACAAAAGAAACTAGTTTCTGCCCTCAAATCTTCTAAAGAAAAGCATTCATAGGAACCACATTCACTTCAATGAGCTAGAATTTAAAAACAGATACAGCCTGCCAGCATTGAGAGTATTCAATAATAGCAGTGGTCACCTGGGGCAGCGGAAATAACATGGTAACGATATTTTGAGAGGTTCCTGGAATCAAAACACAGGTCAGATTTTTCCTCTTTCCTTTTGTTTTTCAGGGGAAAATTAGTTATTCTCACAGGGATTAGGGATAGTTATTTTCACAGACTGTAATATCTAAGCATAGTCTATTGCTTCCCACATCTGGCCTGAAACTAGCATAGTGAAAAATCGTCTCACAGGATAGTCGATTTTCAAGCCAAAAGCGGGAACACATTCAGCTCTCTGAAATCAGAAGGGCACGGGGCTCAGGGGACAGATCTAGGTGAAAACAAACATACCCACCGGTGTAAGGGATTCACGGTGAGGTATACCTGGAAGCAACAGAATATAAAGCAGGTAGTAAAGTTAACGGGAGAATAGAGACATTTTGATTCTTTGCTGTATTAAAAATCTAAGAATACAATTACAAAAGAAAATAGCAACTCTTTACTCTTTAGAATTGGACACAAATCTTTAGATGTGTTATCCCCAACCCCAGGCTGTGGTGCTGGGGAATGAATTGAGGGCATCACCCATGCTAGGCTAAATTGGGGAAAAAAAAAAAAAAAGATCTCTAGCAAAGTCAGCTACTGCAAACATCCGAAGATTTTAAAGCCTTTTTGTAGTTTTGCTACTATGCATTGAAAACCCAAATTATAGAGTACAGTGAAATATTTTTTGGCTTCTTGTTACTACATAATGAACTGTTCATTTTTTATACAGTTCTTCCAAGAAAGTCAACACATACTTCAATGTAGTAAATTAAGACATTTCTAACTGTGCCTATTTAGATGAGATGGCCAAGAACAAGCTGTGAAAAAATCTGAGCAACAAAATCTAAAATCTAAGTGCAGTTGCATTTAGATATAGCTCATGGACTAAATGGAGAAAGTATTGAAGTCTTTGGGGCTTCTTTTAAAAAATGGATAGAAATGATTTGTGACTAGCACAGCAGTTCTTGGTTAACCCCCCAAACCACACATAGCAAATTTTATTAATCATACTATGGATTTTCTTACAATCTTCTTACCCCTCTGTATATTGTGAACATAAAAAGTTCACAAAGTAAGAGCTCACCGAACCCAAATATACTTCTAATTTGTTTTATAAGGACTTGAAAGTTTTGCCACTAGAAAAGTCACTGTAGCGTTCCAGTTTTTAAAAGTTTGCCACTCCCTATACTGGCAGAGGTTTGTAAAGTGAAAACAGACATTGTGACCGATGGATTCTGACTTCCAAAATCAATGAAAATATTTTACTAACTACAAAAATAAAGTTTTCAGTACGTTACCAGCAGTAGTCACAGAGTTATTTAAAACTGTCTGGGTTTTTAAGATTAAATCATGTTTTTCCATTTTTTCTGCAGCAGGAAGCTTAACAAGGAGTATTATTAATTTCTGAATTATCTGACTATCTTCCCTACAACATCAACTACAAACTTACAAATTCTATGAAGATGAGAACAGTACCTACAGCCGAACTTACACTCATCAGCAAGCGTAACGCATCATCTTGGATATTTCTTATAATGCACCTTTTCCTACCAGCTGCTCAGCTCCATGTCTGTGCGGTTCACCCTTCACACCCCAGCTAGAGTGTGTGTGGACCGAGTGCCCACAGTCTACAATCATCCGGGAACCTGACGAATCTGTTTTCCTCTTCCCAGAGCTCGTTTGCTGTTCATTTGCCTCTCAAATGAGACAAATCATTCATTCCAAAGCAGTTGCGCAGATCAGACTCGGGGCGTCAAAACTGGCAAAGCTAATCCTGGACACAAGCGTTAAAAATTCTCATCTTGGGGGTTTCAACTCTACCCGATCCTGAACGGGCTTCCAAAAATTAGCCACTCACATTCCTTGACTGAAGAATGCACATTCTCTAAGAAAGCATCTCATTTTCTATGTTAAATTTAGAAGGACTGTGGAAGAACACCCACGAATTAGCCTTGCAGGCAACCAGCGGGAACAGAAGTCTGCTCTTAGGTTCTCCGAAACAACTTCAAAATTGAAAAGGCAGCAGGCACAGGAACAAGAGCAGCAACAAAACTACTACAAGTTATTTACACAGAAAAATCCATCACAATGAAACTAATGTGGTGTCTAATCTAACAATTATCATAACAACCATTGAAAAGGGAGTCATGTGACTTGAACTTTAAAATCCTTCACTGCACTCAGATACAAACATCTGCAAACAGGAAAGAAAACGGATCTTACCAGAGCTAGAAAAGATACCCCCTGACACTACTCACCCCATGAACATATTTAGTACCTTTGCGAACACACGAGGTACTTCCCTGAGCATGATCTCCAGAGCTCCCTGCACCAGCCCTGGCTAACCCAGATCACTGCCGCACTAGCCCAACCCACCCCCTAGTTCCCTCACCAGGGCCCAACCCCTAACCAGGCCAACCCCAGCCCTGGGAGGGTCTTCAGGCCTGCACACATAGTGGAAGCAGCCTGTTGTGCTCAGAAGTGTCTATGATTTGCCTTCAATCCAAATGTTGATGTTGATCATTAATACAGTCTTCCCACCCCTCCAGCCCTCCTCAATGTAAATATTTGGGAATGCACATTTTAAAATGTGTTAGTAGCCCCCCATCTTCTTCTTCTTCTTTTTTTTTGAGACAATCTCTAAGTAGTTCAGACTGTCCTTGAACTATGTGCCCTAAACTGGCCTTGAACTTGCTGTGATCACCTACCTGGGCCTCCCAAGTGCACAGCCACACCTGGCTTGTCTCCCACCCACGCCCCACCCTGCTCCTTATTCTTATCTGCAGTTTTGTTTTCTGCAGTATCTGTTGCCTAAGATCAACTGCGGTCTGAAAATATTAAGTGGAAATTTCCATAAATAAACAATTTATGTTTTAGATTGTGTGCCCTCCTGGGCCATCCTGCTCCATCCTGAGATATGAATCACTCCTTTGCCCAGTGTATCTGCACAGTATATGGTACCTGTCACTTAGCTATCCTAGTTGTGAGGTCCTAACCATTGTGGTGTCCTGGTATTGCAGTGCTTGTGTTCAAGTAACCCTCGTATTATTTAATCATGGCCCCAAAGAGCAAGAGTGGTGACGGTGGCAATATAATTGCAGTACACTGTTATAAACTGTACTCTTTTATTACTGTTGCTGTGAATCTCTTCTTGTACCTAATCTACAAATAAAATCAGATATGTATATAGGTTGAAAATGTAGTATACGTAGTGCTTGGTCCTATCCTGGGACTCAGGCATCCAATGGGGGTCCTGGAACATACCTCCCACGAATAAGGGGGGGGGATGCTGAATAGCCACGAAGACAATAAGGTCAAAGACTTGGTACCTACACAGATTCTGAGTGTCTATTTAAAAAGAAAGAGAAGTAGATAGGGAGTAAGTGGCCGGATAGCTACAGAAAATGACCTGGAGAAGACTCACTAGCAAAGTTCTTCTTAAGGTCGCTAATCACTAAGCGGTTCCTGGAAGAGGCAACCCAAATCTGTTCCTCATTCAAGTTCTATAAGCAGCTGCTCCCTTGCCTTTCGTATTCACAGCCTTCTGCTTTAGTCATGCAGAATTCTATTACATCTCGGAGTCTTCTTTTCCAAGTCCCCAAGCCTGGAGGACTCTATCCTTACTTTCACTTACACAAAAATATGACTTCCTCCAAAAGCCTACAACTTAAAATTTATCTCCTGAGAAGTTTTTCTTTCCTCCCTCTTCCCCAAACCTTGAACGGCCCCTCTTCCCTCCTCCATGCACTTCTGAGGACTTGTGCTAAATAAACTCACTGGTTTGTTACTTTTTCATTGTGTTTTGTGACTGATTTCCATTTCCTTTTCCTAGGTATTGATAACCTTGGCTATTTCATAATTTTAAAAGCTAATGTATTCTTACAATAACACCTAAAGAATTGAGTTGAAACACAAAAAAGGCATCTTTAATAGGTCAAAAATAACCAACAATGGTGAATGGTTTGATTAAGTTTCTAAAAATTCAATAAAAGCTCTTAAAGATGTCCTCTTGTCACCTTCTTGCTCTCAGCAGATTCTGTTCCACAATGGTTAAATCAGTCTGTCTGTCTGTCTGTCTGTATTTCTCCTCTCTCTCTTCCTATCTCTCAAACCTGTAAAAGTTTCTGTCCACACTGTTATGGTTTGTGTCTAGATGTCCCCCCAAAGCCTCATGTGGTACGAGGTGGCTGGATCTACAGTGTGTGGTGCTGGGATTAAGGGCATGTGATTACTAAATCAATCCACTGATTGGTTTGACACTACCCTAATCTTGGCAGCCTGAGTAAGATACAAGGCACAGGAAGAAGCTGTTTAAGCCCCTTACTTACCCCCTTGCTTACCTTGCTGCCTTCTGCCTGTCTGCCACGCCACCCTGCCTTGGTTCCAGCTGATTGTGGACTGAAACCTCTAAAAACTGTGAGCTAAATAAACCTTCCTTCCCCTAACTCTGGGTGTCAGGTATTTTGTCCCAGCAATGGGAGAAAAGTCACTAGGACACACACTGACCAGAGTTCAGTGTCTTTTTCCAAACGTCAGGTTTCTCTTATAAAATAAAACATTATAGGGTACAAATGAAACAATGAATTTTGTGACATTTTTTAAAATGTAGCAAAAAGAGGGAATTCAAGTTGAATCATAAACTTTTGAGCTTACCTTCCTCTGTAGGATTAAACCCACAGATGTCACAAATACACCGGACCCACTTATTCATCTCCTCTTCACTGTCTGCTACCAAATAGAAAATCCGGTCAATAGTATTGATATCAAAAATGTAGCTGTTTTCAAACTCCTTTTTGTTAAATGTCAATCCAGCATCGACTTGCTGACATAAATTTAGATCAATAATACGAATAGGCTTCTTGGCATGATCATTTTTGTAATACTCCAAGACATCTGGATCTCCAGTCAAACGGCCACTGCGTAACACAAACCATCTCCTCTTCCATGCCTAGGAACAAAGCAAAGTCTCCATTTAGTATTAGGGAGAATTTCTGAAAAAGATGCACATCTATTAAACCACTTTTATAAGTGTATCGTCTAGAAAAGGTCACAATATTTTTTGTTTCCATAGAATAATTGGCCACTGTTCTCAGCAAACTGAGGCTCAAAGTACCTTAATGACGTATATATTTAGTATCTTCTAGGAACTCTCCTCTGATAATAATAGCAAGTCAACAACCCAAGGAAAGTCTGATTTCTACTAAATATCAAAACGCAGTGGTTTCAGCAAATGATGTTGGGAAAAATGGATATAAACAAGCAAAGGAGTAAAGTTGGACATTATACTAAGTGACATGAACCAGTCACAAAAAGACAAATATTGTATGATTCCTCTCACATGAGATACTTGCAGTGATCAAATTCACAGAAGCAGGAAGCAGAATAGTGGTTTCCAAGGGCCAGGAAGAAGGGGGTACAGGGAGTTAGTGTTTAGTGGGTACAGTTTCAGTTGGGGAAGACTAAAAGAATTCTAGAGATGGAAAGTGGTCATAGCTGTACAACAAAGCGAATGTACTTAATACAACTACATTACATAGTTGAAACATTTAGAATGATAAACTGTATTTTACCCACAATTTAAAAAAATACAATGGTTTTTCACGCCCTAGTATCACTCTTCATAAGCATCTTACAGATTTTAAACTATAGAATTCATCCCCCTCTACCCAGTGAGTGTGTGTGTATGTGTGCGTGCGTGTGCGTGTGCGCATGTGTGGAGGGCATGGCACGATGAAGGGAAAAGTGGGTTTGGAAACTTTGCTGGCTTCTTGCCTAGGAAGCAAGCGATAGACTGCCTCTTTTTCGGCCAGCTGATCACTTACATCTCCTCAGAGATCTGTATTCCATAATGGGAAATGCAACTTTTTTTAGTCTTTCTCCTCATCTTCCCAACAAACGTATATTGGCAATCTAGACCCACACTCATTATCTCCTACCTCCGCAGAGTTTGCATTTTTAATTTTTGAGTTTAATATCATGCCTAAGGAAGGCTAAAATCTTTTATCATCACCCTCTCCAAAATCTATATCCATTAAATAATAAAAGCAGAATGAAATGACTGAGTCTTGCTCATCAGTTCTTTAATCCCCGTATCAGTGCAGGAAATGAAATCAAGCCTTATTCCTTTTTAAAGTTCATCCTCAGGAGCAGTCAGCTCAATTTTTAAAAGGACTTTTTCAGCAAGTCTCAGTCACTTACAGTTATAGTTTACATCTAAAATGTCCCCCCAAAGCTCACTATGTTTGAAAGTGACTGCATTATGGGGTTTGATACTCATCGGCAGACTCATTCAGTGATCTGCTGGGAAGCTAACTGTGCCATTAGGAGGGTGGACCTGGTTGGAAAAAGGTGTCGCTGAGGGTATGACCTGGAAAGTTGTACTCTTGTACCCATCTTCTTCCTTCTCTCTCTGCTTCCTGGGTGCCATGAGTTGAGCACCTTTTCCTCCACCGTGCCCCTCTGCCATCCTGTTTCTACCTCAGAGCCAGCCAACTGTGAACTAAAACTGTGGGCCAAAATATACCTCTCTTCCTTTAAGGTGAAGGTACAGTACTGGGTATTTTGTCCCAGCAACCAGAAAGTGACTAAGACACCTACTAAGAGACATTCTTTACTCTGGACTGAACATTCGACGGTGCTGCCATCACCGTGAGCCACAGAAGGACCGAGAAACAGGACAATGTATGAAGTCTAGCGGAATATCACACATTCTTGCTGCCCTTTCTGTCCCCTTGGAGATCATGACTAGGCACCAGGTTCAATATTGTCCACACTTCAGTTTGGGGAAATTATAACCAGAAATAGCTCATCTCTTTTCCAGTGACAACTTGGGATACTGGCAGCCTGACACTTTCAGAAATTTCAACATACAAGTTTCATGCTCTGCAGACAATCCAGTGAGACCAAGAATGCCCACCAATGTTCCTGATGTTCACATATGCCAATTTCCCCCAAATAATATGTCTATGTTTTCACTAACATATATCTACTAAAGCCACCAAAAGCATTGATAGGTTCTTCATGTTTTTTTGTTTCTCACAAAATTTGGCAAATGTAGTACAAAGGGATTGTAGTGCCAAATTTAAAATGTAGTGCCAAATTTAAAATGTTTTATCCTGAAAAACACATGTGAGAGAAAGAGAAAATAAAAGGATTAATAACTAACATATACATGCTTCTCTAGTAGATATTTAATCTTAGCTTCTCTTATCACCAAATTTTATGATAAATTCTGATAGGAAGTGACTTTTTGCGTTGCAGTTCTCTGACGGAGGGACTAGAAAGGTGTGACAACAGTTGAAGGGAGAGACAGAAAAAGACAACATTTTGCTAAAGAATTTTCATATATGTTGGGTATTTTCTTCACAAGTAACAAACTCCTTGTGGGTAGGAACCTCTCCTCTTGGTTGATGATTTCTCCAGATAGTGGAAGTTTTATCTTTAAATAGAGAAATAACTTTTTCAAACTTTAATGTCTTGCAGGGAAATCTTTCCCAAATGCTTACTACATAATTCATTGAACATAATTCATCCCCTCCCAGATGATTCAGACTAAGTAGTGCAATTTTTACACTGCGTTTTCGTGAAGACCCAAGAGGTATGGAAGGTCACCTCCCCCCCCATGCCACACAGTGCAATAGCACTGTGCTTGTATGGTCCATCCACCGTCTTTTAAATGCAGTTTTCTCTCAAACTGTATCAGCTGTCACTTCTCTCTTCGGATAATACGATTTGTAGGAAGCCAAACACTTTCCTGCCCTGGAGACTTTTGCACACCCTATTTCCTGAGCCTATTATGTTCTTTCTCTTGGTCCTTCTTGTCCTTCAGGGCTCCCTTTCTCAACCACCTTCCACCCAATCATTCTAGTGAAAGCAGGGCATGGTCTTAGGGATTCTACTGCTTGACTATGCAGAAGACTGTAGATCAATTTTTCTTTCTATATACAGTATTTATTTGTTTAGAATCGAAGCCCAACTACACCGCAAAGTCCAAGAAGATAATGACTCCATCTGCTTTGTCTATTGCTCCATACCCAATACATAGCACAGTGCCTAGTACACTGAAATATTTGTACAACAAATAAACACAGTTCCCGTAAGAGAACAAAACTATAAAATCTTTGAGAATATTAAATATGTTATGTGAGATACAAGTATAAAAAGAAAGGTGTGCTTTTAAAGCCTCTTACATTTGAAGAAAAAAGTTCCAACAGTGATTGTATATGTAACAAACATAACTAAGATAACTGTACCAAAACACATGCATGAACATCTTGGAAAGATAACAAAAACAGAAAAGAATGGAAAACGTCCTCTGGCTACAGCAGTGTCCCGCTTTGCGTTCCAGTTGACCGTGGCTTCTCCCATGCATTCCTTTGCTTCTCTGCTGAACCCACATCGCGGAAATTCAAAAAGCCCTTAGGAAGTAAAATAGCTGAGAAATGAGTGGAAGCGCATCGAGGCACTGCCCTAGTTACATTGGGCTGGTGATTACAGGGGCCGATGGACATTCTACAAGCCATGGACGCTTACAGCAGGAAATTACCACACTGAAACACAGAGTTTAGCCAAGTAGCACCTGCCACTTATTTATTTATTTTTAACATGGTCCAAATGTGAATGTTTGTCTCAGTCGCAAAATGAGTCACTCTCATTGAATCTGGCACCGATATAACTGGAAAACAAAAGCAATTACATAAACTACACACTTTAATAAGGCAGACACAGAGGTTCTCTGGATCATGGCACAAAGCGCGATTTAGCCACCAAATAAAGCTTCAAGCTTGACAAGAGGGTTGACATCAGCACCCTTGCTGATCACAGCACAAAAGCGTCTCTATGTTTGGTCAGAGCACCAACAGGCCTGCATAAATCAGTCTTTGTTATCTGAAAATATCTGGGATTCTTAAAGTTTGTCCTATTTTTATCCTCGCTGCCTTGGTAGCCCCAGAGAAAGCTCCACACTGCTTCGCCAACCCCGCAGACCAGTAACAGACAAAAAGGACAAGTTTTCCAGAAACCCTCAAAACCAAATCCTCAAGGCAATTTTAAACAAAATCCATGTGGAAAAAAAAAAAAAAATCAGTTTTAACTCATCTGACTTCTATTCTGAGCAGGTGAGAAACTTGCACGAAGTTTGCATAATGGAGAACTATTTCATTGTCATTTCATATGTGTGGTAACAGTCACGGCAACTTGAAGAGAAATAAATATAATACTAACATAACTTCATCAGCAAACCAGGATTTTGATACAGTTTAAAATACCACTCTCTGGTATCAGTTCCCTCTTCTAGGTGACCGCCTAGTCCTACAGGACAAGGTCCTCAAGGCCTTCTAGCTTTCACCTCCAACTCCCAATCTCTCTAGCTGCACATTCTTTAATCTCTACCTGCCAACCACACTTCAAAGGCTTGCGGCCCGGCCCCCTACTCCTCTGCTGTGTCCTGCCTCTGGCCCTACCATCTGCTGCCCCTCAGCACATGATCCTCCTCCAGACTCCACTCAGCCCTCCTCTGGGTATAATCTCTGAGCCCTCCATTCCTGCCTCCTTCCTGGCCATGTGTGTGACACCCCTGCGTTTGCATTTTTCAGGTCTGGAGCCGCAGCTTCTCACCTTTTGTGTACTTCTCCCACTGCCCAACCCCAAGGAGGGTCTCCATTCACGTCTAACATGAAGCCCAAAAAAATCTCTGAAGCAAGGATAAAAAATATGAGGCTAAGGCCAGAGGGTCACATGTGCGAACCTAGCCTGGGCAATTTAGCACCTTAGAGAGACCCCATGCGGATGTAGCTCAGTGTGAAGGCTCTGGATTCCACCTCCAGTGCGGGGGGAAGTTCTCACACTGTCTGGGGGTTACAGGGGGACTGGCAGGTCTGCAATCTGGCCAACTCTCTCGAGAGCTGTCAGAGGAGGACAGTTAATAAATTAGTTAACTCTGAAATAATAAATTAGCTCGTTCTGAAACTCTACAGATAAACAATAAGTTAGTTCGTTCTGAAGTTCTACAAATATGAAAAGTATTTTTGAACTTCTCTTTAAAAGAACTGTTCTTTTAAATACTTCCTGCATTTAAGCAAACTGAAGATAGACTGCCACAATAAAGCTAGGTTTTAAAACAAGGTTATCACACATTGTAGGATATGATCATGTACGTTTTTATTTTGGTGCTGGGAATCGAACTCAGGGCCTTGTGCTTGCAAGTCAAGTGCTCTAACCACGGAGCCAAATTCCCAGCCTGATTATGTACGTTATAGCAAGAAAGTGCCATTATTTAGTGGGAGGGAAAAGATTTTCAGTCTGGATTAGTCCCAAACCATTACAGACTGTAATATTATTAACAATTTCTCAAAATATGTCAAATTAGCCTAAACAGCTAATAGATTCAGTATTAAAGAAAAATACTGTAACTGCTGTAGGCTTACTTTTTGAGCTCTCTATAATCCAAGTGACGATGTGACGCCAAGACCCTCTGGCGCTTCCCTGCACCAGTCTCCGGAGAAGGTGACCGCTGAGGGCACAGCCAGTGCACGGGAGGCAAAAGAACACAGCTCAGGGGGGCTGCATTGGCACTTGACTCTGCACACTAGACATATCCAGAAAATTTAAAAAAAAAGAAGGTGCCTCGTCTTGAACCAGCTAAATCATATTGGACTAGGGGAGAAAGGATACAGAGGTAGCTTTAAATAAGAACCACAGGTTCAACGCCTAATCAGAATTATGCTCTTCTTTAAAACAGAATTAAGCAGGGCGGGGGGGGGGGGCGGGGGAGGAGACACCCACAGGCCCTTTCAATGTCCCGTCTGATTCTCTTCTCCACACCTTCTACTATTCCAGTGTGGTCTAGATCTTTCTATTTTTGCTCATTTATCCCACTGGTAAAAACCTTAAAGTGTTTTCAAACCCAGTCCATTCTCCCAGAATCTTTTCACCCACCCGCCCCACCCCCACCCCACCTTCCTACCCACACTGCAGCTCTGGACCCCCTGCCAGCAGTTTCTGGGCCTGCACTGCCCCAGGACGCAGGATGGACTGGAAGAGTTGGGGATTTTGCATTTCCAAAATTTTCAAGTGCTTGTGAATCATTTTCCAACTAGACACCAAGCACCCTGGATCCCAGGGTCATTCCTTTTCTTCTTGTGTCATACATTGTTAAGTACTTCAGAGTACTTTAAGTGCTCCATCTTATGGAGCTTAAAATGCTCTGTAAGATGCTTTTAAAGTTTTCTGTGCATCACAGTGACTGCAGAGAGCCGGTGACTTAAAAGACCTCAGGGAAAGAAAACAAAAGTACAGTGTTGTTAAACTCTCTGGCATACCAGGGTCTTCCTAACCATGCTCACTTGCCTCACCTCTCCAACCTCTGGCCTCCACAGATGGCATTCGGGTCTCTCACCAAACAAAGGAGGCAGAACAGCCCTTTCTGCATTCCTGGACCAACTGCCCTTCCACCAGGAAGCCTCACCAAAGTGCAACAGGACTTTCTAATTGTGAAATCTCTTGGAAGGTATTTCACAACTGATATTCTGGAAAAGACAACTATTAACTACGACTTCTTCAGTAGAACTCAAAATGTGTGTAAAATCTCAGAAACTTGGAAAATGTCAGAGTTGGATATAGGTGTCTTATAAGATGAAATCCCTTTTTGTTTCGTTTTGACAGCACTGGGGGTGGAGGCCAGGGCCTTACACATTCTACAATGTGCTCAGGGGTAGAGACAAATGCTCTACCCCTGAGCTACATATATCCCCAGCCCCAGATGCTATTTCTTTTTTAACCTAAATTTCACCAGCAGGATAAAGATTAAATAAATTATAGGTCATCTGTACAATAGATCTGTGCAAAACACCTAACAAGTGAAATGAATATATATATATGAAAACCACCAAGGTAACTATTAAATGAAAAAAAGCAAGTTGCAGAATTATACATATGGTATAATTCTATTTGTCTGAAATAATTGTGTGCATGTACGCATGCAACAAATTGTTACGAGAGGTTCGTTCTGAAAAGATACCTACTAAATTGTTAACTTTGGTAACTCTGGGTATTTCATATAAAAGGAAGGCCCAGACAAGTTTCACCTTTTTATTTTATATTCTTTGGTAGAATCTATTTTTCCAGGGAGCTTCCATTTATTACTTCATAATAATTTTTAAAATATTACATGCTTTAAAAAGTATATTCCTAAAAATATTCTTAAAAGAAAGTCAAACAAAAATTTTAAATTTAGTAATAATGTGCAGGAAAACAAAACACAAAAGTTTAGGTATGTATGGAAATGACATTTTCATACTACTCTGGAATTAGTGAATGAATTTAACTTTTCTTTTAAATATAGAATTTCAGGATATATCTGGAAGGAGCTAGAGTCAGGAAACACCTTAGACAAATAAAGCTTAATGACTATGTTTTAAAAACTGGAATTTATGGGGTTAAAAACAAGTTAGGACCACTGGGAACATTTAAACTAGAGGAACACATTTCTCTGTCTCTTCCCTTAAAGTCCAGGGGTTATAATATTCATATTGTTTTTATTTTCTTTAAAAGCTGTAGCAATTAATGGTCATATATTTGGATATTTAAACACCTAAAATAAGCACCTTGGGAATTACTTTATTAGAAATATTAAATGCCATAATAATATTACTAGGGTAAATAAAATGAAGAAAAACAAATTAGCTATGAAGCAGGGACAAAAGCAAACCATGTGCTCTAAAATACTTGAGTTGTTTTCCAGGAAGCTCCATCTTTTCTCATAGAGCAAAATAAGGAAAAAACAGGCTCACTGGAAGTTTCCACTCCACTGGCTCTATCATTATGATCATCTGTTCCAAACACACACAAGCCTAAAATTTCCTGTTTTCAAACTATTGTCACCATTTTCTAGCCTTGTGCTATCTGTGCTAACTTTAGCTTAGTAATATAAACAAAAGAATACACTGACAATAACGCAGAACAATACCTAGATCCAGACTTTCAAATGTTCCACAAACCTTTTAAATATCAGTTTATATACATTACTCGGATGAAAACAGATTAGCTTGAAATAAAACGATTTCAAAAGGGAAAAAATAAACACCCAGAAAAACAAAACAAATCCAAATTTAATTCAAATACTCCAGTAGCCAGGGGAAAGAAGTTCAGGGAATTTAAAAATATCAATCATAGTGCATATAATGCACATATTGATATCATTGCTAAATTAATGCCTACCTCAAAGTAGAGGCATCCAGACATAAAACAGACCAAAATAAGCAAAGAACTCATACACAGAGTGGTTCTTAACCTTTTCCGAGACACAGACAACTCTGAGAATCACTAAAACCAAGGGATGCTTTTCCTAAATGAAGACACATCAGAAACACTGTACTGTTTCAGGGGTTCCCAGGAGTCCTGGGGTGCAGGTGAAGGGCCCTGGAAGCAGACCTCCCTTTAAGGTCCTTACTATAGAAAACAGATTGGAAGAAGGAGGTCTGTCTTGGAGAAGTTTGGTGACTGAAGTCCCACAGGAAAGCAGGTTACCTCATGCCATTAACTCTTCACAGACAAAACAGGGCAGGTCATGTGTGCTTTTATTTGTATTATTTCATTTCTCTTGTCCTCGTCCCAATTTCAGGACTGAGTCCACACTAACCATGAGGTTTCTCCAGGTTTCCTTAACCTGACCAGGAGGCTGAAGAGAGACGAGAACCTGCCCGAGAGTTGATCCAAGATCATCACGCCCCTCTCTGGGTGAGACAGATGAGCCTGGGGGACACTACAGCGCTAAGGGCACTGGGAGGAGAGTCAGCCTCCCCAAGTTGTTCACATCTCACCCTCTTCTTCCCATCACCTGCACGAGAGTCAGTGTGCTTGGGTCAGGATGTGGGCATAGGAAAGGAAAGTTGAGGGCATGCACCCCACCCTCAGAGCGCAGCTTTTGGCCTGTTGCTGGCTTAACTAATTAACATTTGGAACAAGACTGTAGCAGTGAGGGACGCCTATGGGGCTCTGTGTTCTGCGTGCCTCACTAAGAACCTGTGAAGGCGGCAGTGGTGCATACACCCGGGCAGAGCCTTAAAATACAGCCAAACTGCTGGGAAGTGTCATGAGCATTTTTGTGAGCTCCAAACATGCCCAGACTCATCGAGCCATTAATGCCATTTCTAGGAATCCCACCCACAGAAATAATGCAAAATTCAACTAAATAGTAGGCACTAAAATGTTCAACACAGTGTTGTTCCTATTAGTAAATATCTGAAAGTATCTAAATATGCAACAGAAGGCGAAGTGACCAACAATCCCCATTTGCCCAAGACTGCCTATAATTAGGACTCATCCAACCCCCTACCTCTCTCCCAAGTTCTGGGCAAACTGGGATAGACACCTGCAGTAAGAAACTGAGTAGACAGATTGAATTGTATTGTAAAGTGTTTTCTTTTGGTTTGCAAAATTTCCGCAACACTGGGAAATCACAGAAGAAACTCTTCTTTCCATTTGCAGTAAGTGGAATCTTGTGTGAAGAAATACAGGCACTACCATCATTTCCGCATATTCTGTTCCCCTTGACCCTGCCAGGTCAAGCTAGCTGCTCCCCAGTGTCCCTTGTACAAATCTCCGTCATAGTAGTCTCCTCTTCAGTTTCAACCAATCCTCCATGTAGCTGCTTTCTTCTCTCAAGACTCCATCTTATCCCTCTTAAATGGCAGCGCACAGCAAGCAAGGACTTGTCACCTGACTGAAGGAACAAATGAACAAATATCTTCGGGTGCCCCTGAGGATACTGTCTCTTCTTCATTAATTTTGTCCTCGGGGATCCGGATGACACAGCAAACCAAGAGTGGGCTTTCTTATCATTGTAAGAGTTGTTGTAATGAAAAAAAAAAAAAAAAAAGATGTGAGGGCTTAAATATTGCTGTTTTATGCACTGGAGGTTCATATCATATTGCCAATTAAAGGTCTCAAATTTCCTTTCACAGAGAGAATCCCGACTGCACCTTTGGAGCAGTACTGTCCGCCAGGACTCTGTGATGGAAGCAAGGTCGCGCTGACCACCATAGGAGTCACAAGCCATAGGTGGCTGGTGTGACAAGGGGCCGACTTTTTGATTTATTTAAATTAAATTTAGCTGCACGGACCAAGAAGTTGTCTTAAAGACAGTACAATTTTATTTTGGATTTTGGGGTTTTTTGGGGGGAGGTTGCTGGGAATCGAACTCAGGGCCTTGCAGTTGCCAGGCAAGCACTCCATCACTTGAGCTAAATCCCCAGCCCCACGGACAGTACAATTTTAAAAGACATTTCTTTAATTTAAGGGAGAGGCCACACTACTGTAAGCTGTGTACCTGCGATCCTAACAAGCATGTGCGCCTCTTTCCCGATTGTACTGTGTTCCACAAGCTTGCTCTACCCAGTGAATGCATGTCACATGTTACTGCTGTCATTATTTTGAAAAGAACACCTTTCCTAAATTGGTATTTTAGAAAAAATCATAACACCAGTAACAATATTGATGTTTTCAAATTTTATCTTCCATAAAACCAGCAGATTTCTAAATTTTACTTCTTGTTCAGTTTAACCAATCCAAAATAATTATTTCTGGGACAGAACTAGTTTTTTTGCATTTCCAGCAAAAACAGATACGAGAAAAATTCCCATTTTCTCTTAAGTTTCTTATTGAACATTTGCAATTTATAATAAAATAGAACACTACTGTATTAAGATTTGGATCACAGTTGCAAAAACAACACTTTCACATTAAGAACTAGAGGAAAAGCACTGAGGTGTTAACAAAACAAATTAAAAATTTCTATAACTACATCTATGTGTAATAAACCAGAAGAATGTGTCGTATCGCTTCCTTCTGATCATAAAACCCAGTCTAAAGCTTCCAGGACAGAGATATGAGGCGATGCAAAATTTCCTTGGGATGACATCCTTCCAAACAGATGAATTATGCATTCCAGGGCCACAAAAACACATTAAGCTTTACATGCAAGATGAACAACCTCATGTGAAGAGGAAAACTAAGTACAAAATTGAACGCGAGACAAAAATTACTCCAGAGTGAAGTCAAGATTTCTGATGTGGATGCGCCAGGATCAGCCCAGGTGCTGCAGATGACGCCACCCTCCACTCTGGCCCCGCCCCTGGAATGGGGGTGTCACATTTTTGTTAAACGTGATTCTTTGGGGAAAATGATTTTTCATTCATGCAACATGCAGATAATGGCCTCATCACACAAAGAAAACTGCTGACCATTTACCTCTTTTTGTTTGCAAAAAATCCAAGTACTCGCTCGCCCATCCTATAGTGTGTTGGTCCTACGATGGGGCCAGCTTTCTTTTTTCCTGTTAACTTTCTATCTCCTTCTCCACCACCCACTTCTCCTAAGCTTTGGCCAGCAGAAAATAGATACAATAGGTTGAAAATAACAGCTACTGTAAGGATTGTGAGGACTGAGATTTGAAAGGGTTGGGGCACAGAGAAAAAGCCCAGCTCTTTCTGCCAGAGCAGTAACAGCGCCATTTGGCAGTACTCAACTCTCATCTTCGACTCCAAGCAGAACTGCTACCCAAGTTAGTTCACAAAGAGGGGAAGCACACTGTGCAGCAACACGGCCACTGATACACAGATACACCACGGGCAACCTCATCTGCTTTAAACATGTTCGGGCCCCTGGGGGACAAAGAGAGCCATTCACAGAGTGCTGGCATCTGAGGGACAGCCAACAACCCAACTGTCTGACTTGCCAACTTGGAAGTTCACTAACATCTGTAAAGACTAAAAATAACCACATAAACATGTTTACAGCATTTTAAAAATACAGGATCCACAATGTCCTCTAAATATAAACCCTGAGTTCAGAGTGCAGAGACTTGGCTTTTGGTTTTCAGGGATGCCACTGGACATCCCATACTACCCCACAGAAATTCACGTTTCAGTGTTTTATTGCAAATATACAATCGCTGGTGTTTAGCCAGAGTAAAGAAGGGGTGTATTCGGTTGGGGGAGGGCAACCAGGAAAGGAAAAAGATGGTGCTTCTCCTCCATTTAATTAGAGGGCTTCAAAATGCCTCAAACCCCCAATTCTTTGTGGCGGGTCCTGACCTTAGTACAGTTCTGAAGGAGGATGTCCTGCCTGTATTTTTCCATCAACACATCTACTCTCCAACCCAGCGCTCCCTTCTCCCTTCCTCATTCCTCAGACTGTAGATACTGCTGCAGTAGAGGAATGTAGATAGGAAGTCAAGTGGAACGTGGACATACATGCAAAAGTCCCCACATTCCCGTCTGATACGTGAGCATAGGTATTGACGATAACTCTAATTCTTGTCCTGTTCCTCCCAAAAATGGGTTATTCTAAATGAAACATAGGGAAAATATTCCTTATAAAAATCATAATACTACCAGGCATGGTGGTACACACCTGTAATCTCAGCATTCTGGGAGGCTGAGACAAGAAGATCACAAGTTCGAGCCCAGGCAGGCTGGACAACTCAGTGACTTAAAACAAAAAATAAAAAGGGCTGAAGATGTAGCTTAATGCAAAGGACCTGGGTTCAATTCCCAATATCACACACCTATACACACACAAACAAAATATGTACACACACACACGTGTGTGCATATTTTTTAAAAATTCGTACTAACAAGGATCGCCTAGAGCAGCTGCACGAAAACTATCAAGGAGTCACAGAAATATTTTATTAGTGTAAGAAAAAGTCTATTTGGTCTCTATAAATTATACTTTGATACTAATTTTTGGATCTGATTGGCTTAAATTTTATCCTCTTCCTTTAATTTTAAGAAATTTAAAAGATGTAGCAGCTATTAAAAAAGCAAGAGAAGGAAAACCTGTAGCAACAAGCTTAGTCTTTTACTTGCATTGTAATAAACTTCAAGAGTCTATGTCTCATAAGGTATTCTCCAGAATACAATCACGGAGATAGCAGAAGCATTTTCTTTAACAAATTTATTTTTAATAGACTTCTAGAAAAAAAGTCAACTTAAAAGTTAGGAGAAAATTATATGTAATATCCCACACTACTAACAGATATCTTTCCCCATATTCTCATCTAATTTTTATTCACATACATATTTTAAGTAGCTAGTATTTATCTGTTTGTTTGTTTGATTGACTGACACAAAGTCTCACTCAGTTGCCCAGGACTGAGCTCCCCATCCTCCTGCCTTAGCTCCTGAAGTAGACAAGATTACAGGCGTGTGCCCCTGGACCAGCTTCATGTTGCTAAAAGTAGATGTTGAACCCCGCATCTCATTCACGTTAGACAAGCACTCCACTACTGAGCAACACCCCCAGCCTTTTTTGAAATTTCATTTTAAAACAGTGTCATGCTAAGCTGTTCAGGTTAGAAGTAAACTTGTAATCCTCCTACCTCACCCTCCCAAGTAGCTGGAATTAATTTTTCACCTTTTGTCAGACTTTCTTACTAAGCTAGAATTAGGAAAGGAACGGTAAAGACCTCACTATGTGCTTTCCAAAACCCAGTAATGAAATGCAGATCATAAAAATACAAAAGGACTTTCTTAGTGCACATCCCAGATATAATTACAACTCAGAGAATGCCCTGATAATCCACACCTAACTTAGGACAGTATGCAGTTGATGGTCTAAGCAAATATTGACTAAAACAAACACATACAGTCTTTTCAACTAAAATGTTATGACTTTTTTTTTTTACTAATAACTGCAGTCTCATACTATACAGTATGATTCATTAAACCTAACCAATGAAAAACTCATTCCAGGAAAAAAGATCTTTTTTTATTAATGTGTATTAATTGTACATATTAATGGTATATTTCCATACATGCACATAGTACACACTGATTAAATCTAACCTCCCCAGAAAAAAAGATCTCTTAATACTTCTATTTATAATAGGCATTGTGACCTGAACACATTCTCAGGAAAATATCTTTATATAACAGTCGTGGCACCAGGCTTGGTGACACACTCCTGTAATGCCAGCACTCAGGAGACTGAGGCAGGAGGATCACCACAAGTTCAAGGCCAGCCTGGGCTACATAGTGAGTTCAAGGCCAATTTGCGCTACAAAGGGAGACCTTGTCTCAAAAACAAAACGAAACAAAAACAGTCATATAAATGTTTATACCTTAAAAATTAAAAAACAAAGACTACGTATTTATAGCTATCTAAACTGAACAAAGAAGAACTTTTCCCCCAAAATAGTGGGAAAGTTGAAAAGAAAAAAACCTGCAGTTAAAAATCTGACTAAGCAACGATCAAAATGTGACACGCATATATACCAATTCTCCACTATGAATGTATTTATATATTGCAAATATGCACTAATAAAAAAGGGAAAAGGTCTGACTAACCTTCAAAAAAGAAATAAAAACAACACAAACACCATTGTATTATTCTGTTAAACAAATGACAAAGAAAAGAAAAGCAATTATACTTTCCTAAAGATTATATAACCCTGGATTGGCTGAAGGAGATCACGTTTTAGTACCTGGATTCAATTCTTGATGGGGCAAAGACGAAGGATTAGGAAACAGAACTTCTTTAGCAAGCCTCCTAGACATGGCAGAGAGCAATAGGAAGGCATAAGCCCCACTCTACCTCCATAATGAGTAACTGTTGTGAGCAGTTTCAAAAAGAATAACTAGGAATATAAACTACCCAGTAGTATAGCTATCGCATATCCCTTCATGTCCTCTCATGACTTGGTCTTCTCACCAAATGGCTCATAGCATAACCACAGCTAACCACTTGTGTATATCAATCTTCTGCGCTCTCTCTCATCATTGCCTTATTCTTAAAACCTAACACACATAACGTCTGACAAAAAGCAGAGACTCAGGTGTGAATAAGCCAGTGAATGGCTAAGTACATGAGAAGTATAAGATGAACCCTACAGGAATCAACATTATAGTCATCAATAAGTAATCATTTAGTATTCAATATTAAGTGGTTTGATGGTGGATATACCAGAAAAGCAAAAAAAAAAAAAAAAAAAAGTGACAATGAATTGACAAATTACCATTATACTTGTATAAATATATGTACATTTTAAGTGCAGACAAAAGCAAACCAAAAACCACTGCAGAGAAAAACTTTCCCCCACTGAGGCTGGAAAAAGCAATAAACATGGCAAAAGGGTAGAGGGAATGAAGTGTGCTAAATAGGAGCTTCCCTTCCTTTCCATTCTTTTGTCTGCCCCCTAGTGGAGTCCTCATGACCAGGGAATGATTGAAGAAAGGCAGGTATATTGCGAAAATCTGGAAAAACAGAAACATCGCAGAACGAAATAAAATACAAAGCACAAAGAGGTCACTTTCAAATTTTCACAAATCAGTCACTCGAGAATAGAAAGGTAACTGTGAATTCCTGTTCAGCACGTCTGACCTAAAAACAAAACTTCTGTATCAACCTTGGTTAACTATTTCCTTGTGCACCTTTGCACTTTTGATCATTGCCTTTTAAGGAAAAGCAGACATCGCCCAGCTATACCTAGGTATCATGCAGCTTTTTCAGCAGTAAAGAACACAATTCATGGGCTGCGAGGGTCTAGGCTGCCATGCTCCGGCTCCTTTATTTTTGGTTTTCAGATGCCTTAGAGACGAACACCTAAAACAAAGTCATTTCCATGGCGATGGTTCTGGAAATATCAGGATTCACTCCAGAGGACTTCAAGGAACAGAGCAAGAGTGAAAGATGCTGGGCGTGGCAGTGACTCCTCTCGGAAAGCACCCTTATCTCTCGGGGATCTTTCTGTCTAGAAAGGGGTGTGGGCTTTGTCTATGAGCTCATCATCGGCCACAGCAGACACTCCTGGAAGCCGGCGGTTCATTTTACACTAGCGCTTCTCACTAACATATACAATTCTTGAAATGTGAGGCAGACAGACGTGACTGCCGACTTGCATAAACAGCCAATCAGGGGCCTCCGCCCCGTCACCAGTGACACACATTTGCTGCACAACCAGCCAGGGTCACACAAATGGCACTCACTGAACGACGCACTGGAACATGATCCCTCAAAGGGAGACAAGGACTGGACACGGTTTCTGACCTTAAATGATCCAGTGGTTCAGTTTCTTCATTTCTAAAACAACCAGAATGCATATTTACTGTATTTATGATTATTAGAAACAAAATGATCTCTAGGGGTGATGCTAGATTTTCTCCCATATTTAAGAACATGTAAAACTCTTCCTGCAGTGATAGAAATTCTTCTCAAAACTGTCCAAAGATCAAATGAGAGAATCTATACGAAAAATTCTGAAATGGAAACAGGCACTCGAATAAATAACACTCACTTAATACTAATGCCCTTTGTAGAAGTGAACTGGTATGGTAATTTAGGCAGGTTAGTTCCTAATCATTTCTGGTTCCATCTCACATGTATGCAGTATGAGCTCAAGAGACTCAGGAGCCTTGTCACAGAGGAAACAAGGGTACAGCAGCCTACACGAGGGCAGATGAAAACTCAGAGGTTTATCTTAATAAGCGAACGAGGAGGATATAGGAAGATAAAACTTGTGTATTTCGGTTCTCAGACTGTCGTGAACGCTAAGACAGGCCGGATGTGGAGAGCTGAAATCCATCTTCCTCTGTTCATGTATCTTTTCCCTTTGAACAAAACCCTCAGCAAGAGGAAGCATCAGGAAGACAGGAGAAAACTCCTATGCTTGTAATGTTTTCTCCCCATGTCTCTGCCGTTGCTCAGAACTCTACTAGAAAAGCAACTTTCAACCGAGGGCTCCCAAAAGATTAATTCCAGTAATCAAGGGTCATATGTCAGGAGGAAGGAGGTGGGGGGATTTTCCAAGCTCTCTATACTTGGATTAATTTTTATCCCTTGTCTGTTTTACTGCCAAATTATTTATAGAGGATAAAGCAGCTCAAATAATTCACTTTTTTAAAGTTTACTATATTTAGACAATGATATCACCACTCAAGTTTTAAACACACTAACATGATATAATTCGTAAAGCATGCTTATACATCTAATGTTCATGTTTTGGAGCCTGTTCAAATTGTTCATTAAAACGAGTAACAAAGAACAAAACAATGAAGCAGCAGCTGTTCCATTTGTGTGTCTGATTTGAAGCAAGTAATACATTTATAGTTAAGCACGGCAAACTAGGTTTCTCAGGAAAGAACTGTTCCTCTTCCCAAATAATTCATTATATTGTAAAAATAGGTGCAGTGACACTTAGTAAAGAATTAAGTTTATACATGTAGCATTAACTTTTTATGTGCTCTGAAATCAAACCCAGAGCATCAATCACAATGCAGAATATTTATTATTTTTTTCTAGTTCACTTAGTATCTTATCCCTATCAGACTACAAGCAATTCAGAGGGCAAAGACTGTTTGACGCGACACTTTCCACCACACTCCCAGCACTCTGGGTGAAATAATAGGTGCTAAATGCAAATATTTACAGTAAAATGGTCTATCAAACTCATACCTACAGGAGACTAAAACACCAATGGTGCAGAGAATTTATCAGGTAACATAGCAATTCTCTCCCAGTTCTTTTGTTTTTTGAGATAGGGTTTCACTACATAGCCCAGGCTGGCCTCGAACTCTCAATCCCCCTGCCACAGCCTCCCAAGTGCTGGGACTACAGGCCTGTGCCACCACACCCAGCTCATTGTCCCTAGTTCTGCTCTAAAGAGAAAAAGGCTGGTCAGCCTTGGTTCACCCCCTCCCCACTTCACCCCATCCCAACCAATCTGTGTCCTTGTCTGTGTTTAGGGAGGGTGGGCATTACTCCTCCTCTTTCTAGACTGGACGACAGCATCTGTGACTACAGCGCCCCGGGTAGTCGCTCTTCCATTGTTCCAATGCTCATTGGGCTTGTGTACAGTTTTGTTTGTTTTGTTTTTTTACTGCTACTGTTGTTGTTATATGCCATACTGGGGATTAAATCCACAGCCTTCACACCGAGCTACAACTCCAGCCCTTTTTTATTTTGAGACAAGGTCTTGCTAAATTGCTAAATTCCCCAGGCTGGGTTTGAACTTGCAATCCTCTGGCCTCAGCTTCCCAGAGTAACAGGATTACAGGTGTGCACCACCATGCCTGAACCTGTGTAGAGTTTTTAAACTGGCGTTTAGTATCTCTTCCTCTGTACTTGCTCTCTAGGAGTACAAAGACTCTCACCTAAGTCAAGCTCAAAGTACCAAGGATAGTCCCTTTATTAGAGTCTGCATTTGAAGCATCTGAGCCTAAATTCAGTTTCTCATGAGTATACTGGGAAAAAAAAAGATACCTCATATTTCCAAATAATATGTTTACATATGATCTATCTACTTTTAGATACTGTATTTATCATCTTCAAGTCCTGCCCTCACAGGTCATTTCCCTCTTCTCTCTCATTGTCAATCCCCCAAGCTGGGGGAAACCAAGCTACCCACTTAAACTGCTGCTTATCTTCTAAGTTTCTGAAACAATTAGCTTCATCCTCTCCTTGCACCTTCCCACACACCCTTCCGCTGCCTCAAATCCACGTGCTGCACCTACAAGTCTATACTATTGAAGCTGATAATTTGTTCTATAACTAGCACAAAAGCCTACCATTTTTCATTCTAAAAGTTTGGTCACAGAGTTTAAAATCAATAAACAGCATTTACACTACATGGCTCTGGGTGTCTCTTCACTCCGGTCCCAAGTAGGAGCTAGCATTACAAGTGAACCCCTGGGTGTCCAGTGATGGTGTCACCACCCCCACACCACTCAAAGGAGAATGCTCCTTGGGTCGAGTTCTAGTGGATTCTTGTTTTTTCACCACACCAGTTGCCTGGGTCAGCCTCTCATTATACAACCACCCTCATCGATCGTCTCCTTCCCTGGGTCCATTCTGCTAGAATCTGGCCTCCCTCCTACCCTTCTTCACTCAGGAAAGGGGGCTGACAAGCCTGGTGAGTGGCCTTCATCCTGCCAGCCCGCTAGTATCTTCCTAGGAGGGTCCCCAGATCTCCACATGCCCTGCCTTCCTCCTTCTTGGCGTACTCATCATTCTGTCCATCCAAGGCCTCCAAACGGGTATACAGAAGGCGCGCTTTAAAGGAAGGAGCAGAGCATAGTGGCTCAGAATAAACAGTGTTGTGTACTTCACTTCTATCAGAAACAACACCATTGTAAAAATTAGAAGTTCCTATATTATCTTCCTACGAGAAAGGGAATAACAAAACTTTAAAAGCTCTCTCAAGTATTTGTGGGGGTTGAGAGTTATAAGTTAAGACCTTAACTGCCTGGGTTACTTGCACCTAAAAACACTGCAGCTCATTTTTAAGTTGCAAAAACAAGAATTCATGGGTTTCGTGTTCAAACCCCCTTTTATGTGAATACTCAACTGTGTATTTGTTAAGCAGAAATCATTCAAAATTTGAAACATTCTCAGCACAAAGTCATTTAAAATAACATCAAGTGGCAACCTGTAAGCACACAGGGAAGATATTTTGTTGGACACAATGATTAACTATAATGTATTAGTTCATTCACTCAACCAAAAATATTTATTGAGCACCTACATGTGCCACTGTTCTAACAACTAGGGGGACAGTAGTTCAACTATCTCAGTCAAACTAAATTCTAGTGGCGAGACAAAAATAAACAAATAGAATTGATTTTAGAATTCTATAATTGCCATGAAGGGAAATTCAAGTTGATCTGAAAGTCCAAACCTTACCTAAACAATCCTAAGGATGTAGGAAACTACTGTCACATGATCACACGATGTATTTCAGGGGACTGATCCACCACTGTTCTTAACACAGTCCCTCTGGGCGATGACAATTAGCGAGCTCTTAGAAGCAGATCCTGCAAGCTCTCTGGGCTTAAAAGCTCTGCAATCTTGTCTTCCAATGTCTCCATCGGCTAATAAGATGAGGTAATCAATGTGTGGCTTTGCCATGTAATCTCCGCCCAAGCCATTATTCCAGTCCCCTGACATCATCAAATACCCATTCTTGAACACTCATCACTCCAGTCCAATATCCATCAACAGCACACGCAACCAGAATAAAAAAGGAAAAGAATGAATGGATTACACTTCGTTCCATTTTTAAAAAATCATTTTCTGTATTTTCTAAATAACTACATTTATTTTTCTTGCACTTGAAAGGGTAAGTAAACAGAAGTATCAGAGAAGATAAAGGTACTGTATTTAGAAACTCATCAAATGTTGAATGGTGATTAATTAAGGCAAGTAGCTAAAAGGAATACAACTGCTGGTCTTAAAAAATAAATATACAAAAATTTGATGGTTTTACAAATGTATGCAGGTGTTCTGAGGGAGCATAATACTTTATACATAATATATGTTCAGTAAAAGTTACTAGAGTTGATGCTGAAAATTTATTTCTGCAATGGAAAATACTCCAACAAAAGGAGTAACACATTGGCTTTGAATAGGAGCAACTAAATTGGACAATTAAGGTGGATTCCCAAGAGAAGGGATGTCAAAATTGGACAACATCCTTGGATGATGTGACTCTTTCTCCCTTTCTACTGATTACTTTCCTTATTTTTATTTACTCTTCCTTCTCTCTCTAACGTCTTCTCTTCCACATCTCTTATTTCCACTTCACTTATTCTGCTTCACCGAAATATATCAAATGACTTATGTATTTAGGGTTTTTTTTTAAGTGGCATTTAACAAATGAGGTTTATCCTTAACTTGAAAGTAGCTTTTTATGATTTCAAAAATATTTTTACACCTGAGTAAGGATCCATATTGACTTTTTTTTGTTGTTGTTAGTAAAGCAAGCACCATTAAAAATAGTCCTTCGTTCTTGATGCAGAAATCAGAAAACAGTCTTTTGTAATTTAGATATTGACCACTTGAAACCAAGAACTGGTTTAGATGATCTTTCAAGATTTTTTCCTACCATAATAATGACAATTACTAACATTTACTGAGTACTCATTAAGTACTAGACATTGTTCCAAGCACTTTGTACATTAACTGAATCCTCATCACAACTCTATGAGGTAGGTTGTAGTTATTCCCACTTGTAGATGAGAAAACGAGAGAGATGAAGTAATTTGCCCAAGTCATAGAAAAGGCTAAAAGCCAACATCTGAATCCCAGCACTTGGAAGGCTGAGGCAGGAGGATCACTGTGAGTTTGAAGCCAACCTGGGCTACTTGGTAAGCTCAAGGCCAGCGTGAACTACATAGTGAGACTCTGTCTCAAAGACAAAAACAAACAAAAATGAAAAGAAAATGGAAATATCAAAATCAAGAATCAAGGGATTGTGGGTGGTTTGTGGATACAGACAGTTCATTGACAAGAACTGGGCACAATTATCACTAATGAAAAAGAAAATCTGAGTAACTTCGACAACCTTACAATTAAACCTTCACAATATCTCTCCCTTCTTCATCTGTTGGACTCAATTGCTCTGCTGTAATCTGCTCACTAATGTATGAAAATTTTGTATACTAAAGAAACAACATTTTCTTCAAAGTATTTTACAAATAATAATTCACTGTTGTATTATCAAAATATTCATCATTTTCAAGGTCAGAACAGAAGAAAAGTAGCACATTAACTATTACCTCAGGACCCCAGAGGAGTTTGGGAAGCATAAGAATATGAACGTCATTAACCTATATTCTTCCTGGCTGTCTGGCAAGGACCTACTCACGTGAAATAAAGGCTCCAGCACTATTTACCATTTCTTCAGACAGCAATACTAAATAAATTTCTGTAGTCTCCATGTATTTTACCACAATTTAATTGTCTTTCAAAAATCAAAAAGCTCTGTTTCAGCAACGCAGAAATTATTTTAAAACACGCAACTAGAAAGTTGGAATTTAAGCAGTTTATCTTGGCTTTTGACACTACCACAACCACTCAACCTACGAATCCCATCTCTCAGAAGTTGCTCCTTACCAGTAAACATGCAGACAAAACTTGGTTCAAAGTATTAATTATTTTTGCCATTTTAACAGGGGAATAGTAAAAACTGAGAAATTAACTCACTTCTACTTTCTTTCCTATTAACTTGGGTCCATCCGTTTAAAATAACTGCAGCTATTTTCAGCAGTTAGGCAGTAGGTTACATATAAAAACAGAAGCAGATGCCCTCTCTTAAAGATTACCTCGTTATCAAACATATGAGCATTACTTTCACACAAAAGCGCCCAGTGAATGTTACTTGGCAAACTTAAAATTGCAGGTTTTTAAAAAATACCATGCAGCAACTCGAGACATCTTTTTTTTTTTCTTTTTTGGTGCCTGGGATCAAACTTGGGGCCTTGCGCTTGCTAGGCAAGCACTCTAACCACTGAGCTAAATCCCCAGCCCAAGACATCTTTTTACTTTTCCTAATTATTTTTAACAGTTGCTAAGTGTACACACACACACACACACACACACACACACACACACACACACAAAGCTTGAGGTAATTTTTGCAAGCATTTAACAATATTTGCTGTAACATTAGATCTTTACTCACAACTTGGCTGTCCCTAAGAATTTGTGCATTTCTTTTGCTCACAAGTTACTCATTTAGTACTTAATTTTTCCCTGAAGTATTTTCTTTTAATACAGACACTCAGGTATTTTACTTGTTTTCTCTTTGGTGACATTAACGAGTCAGCAACAATTTTAATGAGTATATATGTGCTTTTCTGTTTTACACAAAATGAACTTGATCTTTCAAAAAGAAATCCTAGGATGTATGGTTTCCCCATGCAATTCTCCTCTTTTTTTACCTTCTCTTTGTGCTCTGAAGTAACAGCATTGTTCCCCAAAAAAGACTCTTTTTAGAAGTCAGTGTACTTTGTACTTAACAGCCAGATAAGGGTTTAAATTTAATTTACAGAGAGGCCCTTTCTTTTCTGCTTTAAAATAAAGTTTTATTCTTTATTATTCTATTAATAGCATATATTTCTGGGGCGCAGAGTGTTATTTCCACTACATGTATACAATAAGTACTGGTCAGCTCAGAGTTACTACTGTTTCCATCTCCTAATCATAAATTTGTGTTCATAGCTGTACTATTCAATAGCTAAGCTATGGAATCAACCTAGATGCCTATCAATAGGTGAATGGTACATTAGCCAGCTTTTCATCACTGTGATCAAATGCCTGACAGGAACAGTTTAAAAGAGGAAAGGTTTATTTTTGGCTCACAGTTTCAGGTTTGAGTCAGTGGTTGTCAGAGTCCAAGGCAGAAAACTCAGGGCAGAAGGGCATGGCAGAGGAAACCTGAATGACTCATGGCAGCCAAGAAGGAGAGACAGAAAGAGAGAGAGAGAGAGACAGAGACAGAGAGAGACAGAGACAGAGGCAGAGAGCGAGCTCCATGTACATGGACTCTAAGATGTAGGGAGACAAAGCAATACCGTGGATGGAATCTGGGTCCCTAAAATTCTGCAAGGAGCATAGTTGCTCTGCAAGTCTGTACTGCTTACCTTGTTACAGGAGCAATAAATTTAGTTATATGTCTTTTGATTGATTATATTTTGCAGTCTCTTTGTTTCAGTACCAAAAGCTTTATCGTGGCTAGTGTATACATTCACTACGGGTACCTCTGCTCTCCACGCCTCACTTGAATCATCTCATTCAGGAGTCTCCTAGACAAGTACTGTTGTTACTCGGAGGGTGGAGTCACTTGTCTATCGGAGGACAAAGGGTGATGAGGGATGGCAGGTCTGACTAGTGCGAAGGTCCAACAACTGACCACTCTACTGTACTGTTTCCTGAAAAGACGCCTACTAAGCAAATAGTTCACTCTAACTGAGATTTTTTGTTTCATGGCACCTCTCACACACCTGGAGCAGAAACGTTAGGAGCTCAAAATTCAGAGATATAAATTATATTTGCTTTGTTCACAAATACCCTTGATGTACTGTTAGCTGAAGATCAAGTTCGTGTAAAACTTGACAACTTTGAAGGAATCAGACAGCAGAACAAGAAACAGCTTCTGGGTGAAACGTCCTACTCCATTTCCAGAACTCCACGGCACTCCACACCAGGCCTGTCTCCGTGCCCCACTGCAGCACTGTGAGGTCCTGGATGATTGATTCACAATGAACGCACTCTGGCTGTGTTTGACATTGTTTATTATGGGAGAAGCCATGAGACACTGTTACACAACGCTGGGGTTTTCCCAGTAGTATGAGGCCACACACCTCCACCCCTCCCAAATTGCAAACCAGGAGAGGTGCCAAAGGGTTATGAATTGGAGGGGTAGACCGAGTAAGGGGAGGAGAGAGATTGGAGGATAAGCGCCTTCTGTCTTTACATCTTAAAAATCACTTTGCTTAAGAATTCTTTCGAGGTCCAGAATGCCCTTATAATTAAGTGCCAGCATCCACTTATTTATTCATTCAACAAATACATACCTTCACTATCTGCTGACGACTCTGCCAGATACTGCGTATGTAGAATAGTAAGCAAGAGTTAAAGGCAAAGACGAAGCAGAGACTTTTATACGCGGTGATTTTTTTCACCTAACTTAAGTCTGAGAAAAACTCCAGGATGGTCTTATTCTTTAGTAATCTCAAATGCACAAAACTACATGGAAAGAAGCCCCATTTGCTCTCTTTCCTTCCTGCCAAACATCCCAATTATCACTATTGCATTTACACCTCAAGTGTCCACTACGGAACTCACGGAGGAAGCCCTCCTGCTAGACTGAGGTAGCATCTTCACTACAGGGCCTTTCAGAGGGTCTGAAATATGCACTTAAAATTCGTGCTTACCCATCTGCCTCCCAACATTGTCGCCAGCCTCACTAGGTTTTAATTAATAGGAGATGAGTGAACAACGTGAGTTCTGTGCCAGCATAAGCAAGCATTTCATTATTTATATTGGTTTCCTCATTCTGTGCTAGGTTTAAAAGTCAGAGGAAGAAAAAGGGCTGGCACTCTATAGGGTAAGTTATTTCTATAAAAATAAAAGCTCTTCTTACACTTGATTGCTGACTGTGGAGAGACAAAGCTGAGAAAATACTACCTCCTGTGGGTATAATATGAGGGATATTTGCTGGACCTTTGAAAAGTCAGGTATGTCTCTGGCAGCCTAGTGTGGAAAACTCTCCAGTCCTGCTCTGAGAAGTAGCCCAAGTGGCTTTTTGCAGGAGGTCTATTCCTGCTCTCAGAGGGGCTCTGCCCATGCAATCCACCTTATGCCTCCCAAACACTCGCTCTGGTTTCTGGATCAGTTGTGGCTTTTCAGGGAGCTGTTTAAAACTTCCAAGTAAGTATCCATTCACATACTCTTTGGGATCTCAAGAAGAAATTGAAAAATGTAGTTTTTTTTCGTTAAAAACTACCTAAAAATCACTCTGGGGTCTTAACCAGCAACCATTTTCAACATACTTACTAGAACTCTGTTTTCATCTGCGCTTAAATTCTTCAGGTATAGTAAGGGTAATTTTTAGTAAGAGGCAGTAATTTGTTGCTGGCCCTGTTAGGAGACAGCATCACTATCCCACTGACCAGTGAGATCGTCCCTAGACATTTACTAGATGACAGTAGGACTGCACAGTTCAGTCAGATCTGGACCTGGCCTCAGGTCTAGCCTCTGCAAAATTAGTGATAATCACACACATGAGACATATAAAAAGGGTACTAGAGCAATCAAGAAGAGAGGGCTCACCCTTAGGTGTGGGGAAGAGGCTCAGCTGGAGAGGGAAGGCAGATGTAGGAGATGCCCAAGTGAAGTCAGAACCCTCCTGTGCCTGCCACATGCCAGCTATAGTCCCAGATCCCCACAGCCTCTGGACAGAATGAGGCAGAGAACACAGCAAGAATAAATACATGGACAGGGCAATGCACAGAGCGGGGCATGAGGTGCTTCTGCTAGGCTGGACTCCAGAGTACGTATAAGAAGGATCACAGGATAGGAAATGAAGACTGGGACCAAGGAGTGGGAGGACCTTAAGTTACAAACCAAGGAAGCTGGCCTTTATCAAGCAGGTAACCAGGTAACGGGAACTCATTGGACATTCTTTAACATAAGAGCCACAGGTACGGGAAGTGAGCATGGAGGAAGCCGAGACTCCACAAGGGAGAGTGAAAAAGAAGCCATGGATGGAGAGGGGCCAAGCTACACTCTGTCCATGAAGCAAGAGTCAAATGCATGACAGCAGCCAACACTTTAAACACTGAAGTTCCTGTGAATATGCATTCTTTTACATGCTCTCTCTTTATTTCAACCAGGTTACTTTCTGGTTGGCTCCTTAAATCTATCCCTGATCATTATAGTACTTCTCCAACAATCATTTGCACACCAAGTCCCTGTATCCATGTGGGATGGCAAGCCTTCATAAGTACAAAGTCCTAACTCTGCCGTTCTTGTTTACCATGTCCCACACTGTGACACTGATTACAGGTTGTTCCCCTAATAGTCATTTCCCCTAATGTTCATTCTCCCCATGTTTTATAGGACATGTCAGCAAATTTCTGCTAATGATCAGATAACAAATAACTTCAGGCTTTGCAGGCAAATGGTCTCTGTGGCAACTACTCAACTTTCTCATTGAAATGTGAAAGTAGACATAGACATTTATAAACCAACAGGCATAGCTGTGCTCCAGTAAAATATTATTTATAAACACAGGTGGCAGGTTGATTAGCATTTAGACCAGTATTTCCTCATTCTTTTTTCGTAACAACAGAAGATTTAGTAGAATGTCTGGTTTGCTGAAGTCCATTATTTCCATGCCTCTCTTGCAGCTAGGTGTGCTCATCTGACTGTTCTGGCCAATAGGATGTGAGTGAATAATAATCCATACAACTTCTTCGATTATTCTTCTCCTAGGCTGAAATGAAATTGTGGAGAAACTTCATCAACTGTGAAGATGGCTGCAACACTCACGATGGCACAGAAAAAAGCTAGGAGGAATTTGTCTGTTGAGATATCATATTAATTATGGAACAGTATGGATCACCTGGACCGTTCTGATAGAGATGAAAAGCATTAAAATCTTTTCATTTGTTTAAGTCACTGCATTCTGGATGTCTTTTAATAAAGATTTTTCACTTTCAAATTCAGATCATGGCACAAAGCCACAATTAACTTAGAAAGGGAAATAACTTTGTTTCAGGACTACAGAACCCTAATGATCAATCATAAACCCACATGGTGGGGTCAGATAAATGGCACAAATCTACCATTACACAGTAACTAATATCTAGTAAGGGCTTACTCTGTGCTACATGCTTATATAAGCTCTCACTTGTCTTTAAAGCAAATGTTATTTTAGTCACTTTGACAGATAAAGTTCAGAGAGGTTATGAAATATGAGCAAAGTGATACTGTTCCTAAGTAACTGCACAGATATATAAATTCAGGGACATACGACTCTTAAACATATTCTTTGTCCCAAATCGATTCCCTTGTGTCGATCACAATCCACAGTCATATTACTAGTCAAATCTAGGGTGCTATTTAGAGATGACTCTAGGTTTCCATTTTCAAACTGAAAATTGCCAATAAGATCCACTCAATGACTGATGGCTTTGGTTTAGGTATTACTCCCCTTTAAGAGCCAAGTAAACCAATGACACAAGGTTAGATGACTTGCCCAGATTTCTTTGAAAGACTTCACGAATGCCATTAAGTGGATTTCATCAGACAGCCTAGGAGGCTGCCCCTGCTAGTGCCATCATGTCCTTTCCACTGCCCATTAGAAGTAACGGGCTGAAACCTTTACTACACCAGGCTTCACAGAGCCTGCACAAGTAGTGGCAAAATCCACCAGCAAAAGGGAAGAGTTTTTCCCTCCAGGAAATGTGGTATCATCGACATCTGCTGTTGCCTCTCGTCTGTCATGTGTAGCACCTATCTCTGCTGGGCTTGGCAAACTTCATGGGTACCATCTGGCTCTATGGCCATGGTTGCCATGGCCTTTCCTGTCCAGTAAAGCCTGGAGGCCCAAGGAAAGTCACGTTTACCCTGAAATTAAAGTACAGCCACTGGTGACAACTGATCCTGATAGAGGAATCCAAAATTTAGTTGCAAAAAACTTGAACTTTATTTCAAATTTAAAAGGAAGAACTGCTTCAATGAGATAAGAAGTGATTTTTTTCAAAACTTCACTAATTTAACTATGAAGAATAGGCAATTAAAAATTGCTATAATTAACTGTTGCTATACCAAGATATAAAGTGTTTGTTTTGTTACGGAAATGAGGCAAAGAATAAATAAATCTGCCTTGAGTAAAGCATAAAATTTGCACGTTCCCAATTACTCTTTTAAACAAATTATTTTTAAAATTAGGAGAAGAGACATCCCTGAAATGGATGTTTTTACTTTACTATCTTCCTTCAACTCTTTCCAGAGCTAAACTATGATAGACACAAAACTAAGTCTTTCAAAAAATATGTTCAAAGAATATTATGGGATATGGAAAATCTACTTATATATATTATTTTTTTTTGGTTGGCTTTTTTAAAATATGGAACGCTTCATGAATTTGTGTGTCATCCTTGTGCAGGGGCCATCCTAATCTTCTCTGTATCATTCCAATTTTAGTATATGTGCTGCCGAACTGAGCACTATATTACGTTTTTTTAAAGTAAGTTTCGAAACAGTTTATAGTAGTTCTTAAAAGAACAGAATAGAAAATTAACTTGGAAGTAAATACTTCCACACTTTAACAGCAGTTTTTCTCTGGTAGAGTAAAAATATAGTTTTATTTTCTGCTTTATATGTCTAGAATTTAAAATTTGTGATAGCATAATAGTACGTGTTTTTATTTTGGTGGTGCTGAGGATTAAATCCAGGGCCTCATGCACACTAGGCAAGCACTCTACCACCAAGTGACATCCCCAGTCCCAGTATATACTCTTTTAAAAAGAACCAGGAATAAAGAATATCATGACCCTAAAAGCACAGCTTCCTCCTTTCATCGTGTTCTTTAAGAGGATGAAGAATGTGGTTTTGAGAGTAGCACAAACTATTCTACATCTAAATCATATACAGAAATCGCAGAACAACATCTGGAATTAAACAGTACATCAAGTTTCAGTGATCTGATGTTCAGAAAGATCAGAGGGCACCATAATATATCAAAATGCAGAACCTCTGGGAACCGAGTCCAGACTCATTACAGCACAGAGCTATCATCTACGTTTTATCTCCACTAAATTGACATTTCAAATGGGCAGGCGAGTGCACATAGCACTCAAACACCTGTGATATATCATTATGAAAGAATAATATTTCTAGGAATTATGATCATGGTTACTGCTTTTAAATCAAGCAAACAGCAAAAAAAACAACTATTATATTAAATATAAGTATGTGTATGTCACAATTTAGTAGCAGCTAAAATCAACTAGAAATCAGTTTTTATTTCACAACGAATGTTTCTAAAATCATAGAAAACCCCCACAATTTGGCAACAGAACTCGGAATCAAGTTTAAATCTGGAGAATGTTATCTTCCTTCCCCAATGCTATCTTCCTTCCCCCATGTGCCCTTACCCGTCACAAGGCAAAACAGGGTCACATATTTATTTGCAGATACTGAAAAAAAAAAAAAAATCTTGACTGCTCAAGCTAACAAATCGCTGCTCCACGTTCACACTAAGGGTCATATGGTCCTTCTCTGACTCTATCTCTCCCTGACAAACAATATCTTCTTTCACAAAGCCAACCGACCATCAAAACAGCCTCAGCTAACTCAATTGCTGTGCTTTTTCAATGATGGAAACTCTTCAGAGCACAAAACAGGACTTGGGAAGACGTATTTCAGGAAAAAGAGAAGGTAGGGAATTTCAGGACAATGCCTGATAAAATTCCACTGCATTTTCCAAAACAACAAAAACGTAGTCTCCCAAGCACCAAACACAAAAAGCAGAGCAGAAAATAAAAGTATGTTCTCCAATTACACTATTCCTGAAGGAAATACACTTTCATTTGCTGTTTCAATGAATACTTTTTCTACAGCGTCATTTCATCTACAGAAAAAAAAAAAACAAACAAACCAACAACGACAGATTGAATCATCCCCAAATGCCTTAGTATGTTATACAGGACCTACAGAAACAGACAGCTCCATTGAGAAACGCAACCTGCCGTACACAGATATTTAAACAACTGAAGAGATTTTCAACAATGAAACAACAAGGAGAAAGACGCATAACAAAACATGAGTCTGTCTAACCAGAAAATAAGCCAAATGAGAGGCTAGCAGGACAACGACTGTAGACGAGGAAGAGAAAAAATATCACGAAGATACTGAGTAGGATTCTGATCTATTCACCTAAGTATGATGAGGAAAACAAACACACCTTTCATGTGGGCTGCCTAAAGGGGCAGCTTCCCCGTCCCTCTGACTGCCATCATCCTGTTTCTGACCAGAGTCTAGGAAAGCAATAGATGACCTCAGTAATGTTGCCTGGCCCGCACCCAAGGCAGTGACTTCAACCTCTCCACGTTAATAACAAAGGCCGCCCCAGTGAGCACAAGATGAAAGACTCTGAGAGCAGAGCTACCGCCTATTAAAGTACTGCTCAGGAGCAAGAACTTCCTGCACTGAGGTACTGGTGGTCTTTACGGAGCGAGGGGCCACCGCGTGTGATGCGAAAAAATTCTGCGGAGAACTCAGCCAACCGAACTATCCTCACTGAAACAGACTGTTGCAGACAAGGCGTGCTACGTGCCAAGGACTGTTCTGAGCACCTTACACAATTTAAGGTTGCTTGGCTGCCAGCAACCCCTTCAGGTAAATGCTACCAGCCTCAGTTTACACATCAGAAAACAGGCACTAACAGTAAGAGACTCTTCAAGATCGGAGCTGGTTGACTTGAGTGCAGGCTGCCAGCTCCAGAAGCCACAGGCTCTCTGTCCCACACCAAGTACGGCTAGTGTCCACAGCCCCACAGGCCACGGGGTCTCAGACACTGCAACCCAGGTCTACGGCTCTGGGGCTGCTTTCTGGATTTGAGGGGGAAGTCAAGACCCTAACTTTCATGGAGTTCCTACTTTGTGTCAGCCCCTTCAGAAATGGTAAACGCTCTAGCCTGTCATGTGACATAAACATTATTACTATTATTCCCACGTAACAGATCAAAACTAGATTCTGAGGGGGCAGGCATCTTGCATTACACTAGTGAGAGGCAAGGCTGGTGTGTGAACCCATGTGCAGGGCCCGGGCTCCTGCCACTGCAAGAACTCTGTCCCACCTCCTTGGTTACAGGTTCGTCTTGCAAATGGGTGACTTATCAACCAGCTAGAGATGATCCCCATATTTTCATTGATCGTTTTGTAAATGAATGCAACTTGTACCACTGAGAGGAACATGGGGAGGGAAGGAAATTCTAATACAACAGCAACAAAGCTCTCAAACCATAGAATACTTCCCTACTAGTTAAGAGAAGACATATTTTATGTGCACACATTCAGCACTGCTGCAGAGAACTATGAACTCTAAGTATACAGTACTGTATGTTTCTGGTATAAATACACTCAACATCTAGAGAAACAAGAATTCTGAGGCTAAATTCCCTTGTAGAGTCAAAAGTTCTTTTATAATAACCATCTTCTAACTTATTTTCTTCGTCTTAGAATTTTCAAAAGCAGTTATATTACAATTGGGCAGATCTCCCGGAGTATATAATAATCTAAATTATTTTACATAAACTTGGGATGGAGACTTGCATTAAAATGGAAGAAACAGACCACTATACAGTTCTAGTCTTCTTCTAGCCTGTGGTTCTAGGTATTGCCTGCCACACATCAGCATATGAAGTAACTGTGTTTACCGGCTGGCCAAGAATATCATGAAATAAAAAACTCTAGCAGGAAGCAAAAGCCTGATGACGCAAATTTTAAAAGTGTAATGGGATTGTGAGTCACAGAAAGTACAGATAAGAGGGTCTCAAGATTCAATATTCTAATTTTACAAAGAAAAAAACTGAGGCCCAGGAGTTAAATGATCTTTTCTAAGTCTCAACTACACTCAGTGGAAGAAACAGAACTAGAACCTGGTATGCTGACACCCAATCAGTGCACAGTCCAGAACAGACTCCCTCTAATGATGTAACATAATATCACAAGCTCCAAAAGAGGAGGAATTGTGTCATACGCCTTGTTTCCACAACTCCTGCTAATTGCCCTGCTTAATAAATACAAACCCGCCCTGTGGTAGGAGGAGGGATCCAGAAGGGGTGTAGCGAGCTACCTTCCAGTTGATTTCTATCTCGGCAGACTCACAGATTCCAGGGTCTCACCAATGATTGCATCAACAGGGACCAGAGGAGGTGAGAAGACACAGGTACACTGTCTTCAGGATGTCCTCTGAAAGGACTCAGGAATGGCAGGCAGAAGATGCTGCAAGCCAGTTAACTTATCCAGCAGAAGACTCCTCCAGTCCCAGAAGAAAAATATCGCACTTCCTGATCTCTAAGATCTCTTCCGACATTAAAGATTATTTCCTTGAATTTTATAACTTTGACACAAAAATTGATATTTTAATAAATCTGTCTCAGTTTGACTCTTTGGTAGACTGTACATGGGCAGTCACCCCCGATCACAACCCCAGAGAATGAGGCAGAGAATGGAGATGCTCTGATCTACAATGGCCAGCGGGTCCCCTTCATGTTTCCCTAACACTGTCACCCTCGGCGCTCCTCAGGTTTGGGGAATTAGGCCCAGAGCATTTTTGGTTCTGCTTCTGGCACCGGGGATTAAGGATAGGTCAGCAACATAGAAACATCTCCATGGTCCCTCCAGGTAGGCTGCTTGTTTGGGCTCTAATGAGCCAGTCATCTGCAGGGGCTGGGGGTGTGAGCTGGTCTCAGGCCACAGGCACAAAGTCAGAGATGGAGAGAGCCCCACTGTGTAACCCGAAACTGGAGGTGAGTAGCAGGTCCTCGGACAAGGAAGGAACAGGAAAGACTTAGAAAAGAGAACAAAGGAGAGAAAGAGAAAGATAGGAGACAAGGATTACTTCGGAAACTCCAGTCCACTGCCCCCAGAAAGCAAATGTTTCTGTGATCCGTGTGATTCAAAATAACAAGGATTTATCATGTTTGTGAGCTATGTGGCACTTTATTAATTGCTGTTAAGCATGAAGAGTTTTGCTACTGACGCACGAGTGTCAAGGAAGAGAAAGGCCTGGACATAGGATTCTCATGATTAAGAAAACAACCAGAATGACATTGTATTTTTTAGAAGACTTTACAGTTTATAAATCACTTTCCTGTGTAGATTGTGCTCTGATCCACACAACCACCCCCCTGACATCCGAAGCCACTGAGGCTCAAAAAGCTGATTTACAACTAGGGGTCTTGGTAGACACCTATAAATGCCAGCACCCTGGAAGGCTGAGGGAGGAGAATTCCAAGTTTCAAGCCTCGCCTAGGCAATTTAGCAACCTAGACTCTGTCTCAAAATTAAAAATTTAAAAAGAGCCGGGGTTACAGTTCAGTGCAAAGGCCGTGGATTCAATCCCCAGTACTACCACTATGACCAAAACAGGAAAAAAGGAAAAAAAAAAAAGAAAAAAAAAAAAAAGAAGCTGACTTACTTGTCCCAGATACCTGAACTGCACAGCTAAGGAGGACATCTTCAAATCTGCCTAGGGAGCTCTTCCACCATATCACTAAATCTCTTTAAAACAATTTTTCCTCTGAAATCACCTTTTAAGGGAAACGAAATTTGTACTTTACTTCTTAAAATTTTTCAATTTTAATCCCTAGCCTTGAAATTAGTTGCAGGTTAAATATCATTAAACAATGTTTTGCTATTTGCTCTGTATCACTGTCCTACACTGCAAAGCATGTGAGTATGTGATGCATTAAATAATCCTTGAAAACTGGTCTGGAAGCGCGGCCACCACATACACTATACTATTGTTTCTATGGGAAGCTCTATCCCAAGTTCCAGTCATCTGACTTAAAGGGGATCTTTCGGAACACAGGAACATAGCTAAAAATAGCACTGCAAACTCAAGAAACGTCTTGGATTTCACTTTTCTTTTTTCATTTCACTTAAACATATACAGACATACACAAAGCCCGTTTTCACAGAACCGCACGTATGGCATGCAAAGCTAAGCATCTCAACGTAACAGAAGAAATTTCATAAAACTCCCACATATTATGATGATAGACGATACAAAAAAGTGGGAAAGTCCCCTCAGCCCCAAGACTCTATAATTACCCGACTCCAAAACCATTTTCAAGAAAAATCAGTTGAATATTGCAATGTTCCAAAAAGCTCAAAAAGGACTTCTGGCCAGAATAACTAACTTCTTGAGGGTTTCTAAAAGATTTGTTCTGAGCAAAATGTCTCCTTGCTAAAGGATTTCAAATACTAAGAACAGTGTCATGTTTTCAGTTACTAATTTTCAACAAATCACCAACCTATATGGTTGAAAGTTTGTTCATTGAGAATTATGTCAAGTTTATTATTTTAAAAATAGTTTATAGAAAAGAGATAAACCAAAGCAGAGTTGTGCCAGTGTCTAGTAAAGTGTCCAGAATATTACAATAAGTTCAATTAACAAATTTTCCTAACGCTATTAACTTGGCTTATTAAAAACAGATTTATCTACAACTTTTTAGATATGATTTTGTTGTTGTATAATTTCACATGTGTTTGCATGAGGTTTACACAAAACCAAACAAAACAAGAACTATCAAAATAAATCTAAATACAGTATTGTACTATCCACCAAAAGTCATGGAAAAAAAAATATTTGTCAGATTTTACACAACTTCAAATAGCAGATATTGTGAGGACCCAGTAGTTCAGCACACTGGCATTTTCTCTTGTGTGCTAAGGACAATCTTTCCAGCAGAACTTTTGAAAAAGACAGACTAAGAACGATAAGGATCAAAATAAAAAGGGCCGCCATGCATGAGAAACTCTGAATTGTCTGATTTATGTTGCAAAGCGTTCTCAGTCGGCCAATCCTCTATAATTTTTGATGAAGTACAACATAAACCTGTTTAAAGCTATTTGTAACCAAAAGGTACAAATTGTGAGAACCAAATTCTCTTGGTTATTGAAATAAAACTTAACCACAAACAGCTAATATTTAATTTGATGTTCTTACCTTTATGTGAGAAATTTTAGTAAGCTACAAAGTGCCCTTCTAAAACATAACTGCAGCAGAAAAATCTCATCAGCTATTTGTCTATCATCATTGTATCTACTTTCTAGATATAAAAAGCAAGTCTTTTTTTAAACAGGCAAATTACTGTTACTTTAAATATTTCCTTCTTTTGATACATGTACTTAAAATAGGCTAACATGAGCTGGTACAACTCCACGGGGCTGTGCCAGGAATCCAATCACATTCTGGTGAGTTTGCTTTATTCTTCTGAATCTGAAAAACGATCACTATACATTTTAAATTCTTTTTAGTGGCGCTGGACATAAGTTTTTCTGGGATGCTAATCATCACCCTCTTGCTTATCTATAAGTTTACGCTTTCTTTCAGTTACTTGAAAGTAGACACATGTTCATGATCTGCAAACAAATTTGAAACAAATAACCCTGCAGTCCCCAAACAGTACTTGCATTTTTCCCTAATTCTCCCAGATCACAGTTTCTTCATGGAAAATAATGGTGTGTGTTGGGCCGGGACTAGGGTGAGGAGTGCTGCAGGAGACAATGTGCTAGATGATATCTAAAACTCCCTTCCAAGCTGAGTTTCTGTTTACTGGTCTCTCCCAGACCCGATTACCTGCACAGGACAGGTGATCACCAGAGGTGGCTATTTTGCACCAGGGCACATGTGGCAATGTCTGGAGCATTTGTGGTTGTCAAAGGTGTGGGTGGGATGTGCTGTTGGCATCTAGAGGGTAGAAGATACTGCTAACTGAGCATCCTACCCTGCAGAGGGCAGCTCCCACAACAATCATTAGGGCAAAATGTCAATAGTGCTGAGGGTGAGAAGTCTGTTGTGGAGTAATAAGCTTGGGAACCTAAACAATTCGTTCCATTCAGAAAAGTGTGGAGGCCACTTCCTAAAATATCACTGCTTTCATATTCTTAGGCAACTTAAGGGTCTTCCAGGGTCAAACAGGAAGCAGAAAGCAGTATGTTCTCAGCTCTTTTTCTTCCCATTTCCTGCCACAGAAAGAGCAGCGCAAGGAAGCAGGCCGAATAAGCAACGGTCTCTGCCTTCCAAGTACAGTACTCCACCTAGCAAGGAGACAGATGGCCTCCTGACCACCGGAGCGGTAAATGCTCAAGACAGAAAAGCAGCAGATGGGCTTGCAGGCTCCTCAAAAGGAACCAAGACAGCATTGAACCAGCAGATAGGACGAAGGAGTCTTCATTGCAAGACTGAAAGTTTGATCAAATTAAAATGTATTTTCAAGGGCTAGGGATGTAGCTCAGTGGAAGGGCAGTTGCCTAGCATGCACGAGGCTCTGGGTTCGATCCCCAGCACTGTAAAAAGAAAAAATGTTTTCAGCATACCAAAATGATTACAGTTGTTCCTTAGCCAGGAATATTCCTCCCATCCTTCTAAGGAAGGATACAAACAAACGCTCCTCTTAGGAAGACTAACAGTGTTCCACAGGTCACCGGGCTTACTGGCTCTCCAATTTTTTTTGTAGCAACATGCAAGTTAGGAAGGCCCAGCAGTCAGGGCAATGACTGCACACGGGGAGCCACTTGCTTCCTACAGTGCTCTGGGACATATCTAGGGAGCCACGCAACGTGTCCTCCAAACCAAGAACTTTTTGAAAGTGAGTTCCTCTAGGAGGACAGTGTAGACTAAGCCAGGCATCCACTAGACCAGTGACAGCGACCCTTTTAGAGCTTTCAACAATACAAACAGCTTGCTGCGACATGTGTGCCAAATGTTTGCCACCACTGCACTAGACCCATGACCACCACTACCTCGGGTGGACAATAATACTCATGTGAACTGGGTAGTAGCCACAAATCATAAACGTAAGGATAACTACTACTGTTTTGGTCAACTAAAATTCAGTTAAGAGTCCAAAGGAAAGAAATAAGAGACTTGGTATGAAATTCATACTGCACATACTCAAGCAAATGCCAACTCTAGACAACCCACACTTATCCTGCAGATCTCAAGAGTAAGATTCCCACGACAGGGTACGCCAGATGGGACTTAGTCTTTTCTCTGCAGCACACAAAAAGCTGTTAGGCGGCATCTTTTCTTTTCTTGGCTAAGACACTAATCCTCCAATCAGCATAAGCACATGTCTACTACTCATATTCAATACAAACCATCAGTCAGAAGTCACTTGACTTTGTAGATCTGGAGTGTTTTACAACATTCTGATCCGTGGTCACTTTTGTACAAGGCAAGAGACAGCTTCAGTAACTCTCCTCTAGAAAGTCACAGTCAGCAAAAAAGAACAGGTTCTTGGGCATCTGAACAATTAAAATGCTATATATTTTGTCTAGAAAATCCTATAAAACAGCACATTAAACTCCTCGGAAAACAAAAATACTCCCAGGAAGAATAAGGTTAATACTCTCCTTGCCTCAATTTAGCCCATAAATATGGAAGCATCTAAAACCTACCTGGAGCTCACAAATTAAAACCAAACCGAGAACATGTACTAATGACCGGGGCACACAAGAGAGACTGAACGCAAAAGAATAGTCACTCTCTGCAGGAAGGTCGCAACCGCTGGGCAGAGCTCAGCCTCAGCCGACAGCAGCAGCAGCGGCAACCGCGGCATTTGGTTCCACTCTCCCACTTTTTCTTAAGCTTCGTCAGAAGCAAGGTAAAAATCCTGGGGAAGATGGTGATAGAACTTTCACAGAAATCAGAAAGCAAAACTACCTTAATGTTCTAGACTTGGACAAGGAAGGGACTTAGAACTGCAAGTGGCGGCACATCCTGAAAAGAAGGAACAAAGAACACTTTACATTACAGCCTCACCTGGTCCAAAGGAACCAAGGGCCCATGACCACCTGCACATGAAAGCAGAAGTTCCAGAAAGGATGGAAAGGCTCAATATACAAAGGGCGAACTTGGCCAGCCTGGGACCAAGTCACACCAAAATCTACTTTGGGTTTTTAAACAGACAGACTGTAAAGACTTGGGGCAGCAGAGAGGAATGGCAGTTGCCTACTATTTTCAAATGTCACTTTGAATTATCTTAACACTTCTTTTTATAAGCCTGCTATTGGATGGAAATGCCATGATCAGTATTTGTCTTCATTTCTTGGCAATGTCTGGATAAAATAAGGAAACGTGAAATGGATGACACAGCTAAGAGCGTTCCTGGTTACCTTGAATGTCATCCTAAAAGAGGACTAAATTATTGAGTTGCTGTCTTCTGAAGGAATGGTCCGCTGTCATTTTTTTTCTTTTAATTAAGCAATTATGTTAGTCCTACACATGAAGTTTGAGAGTGTGCTTATTAATTGACAAAATTAGATGAAAGAATATTCAAAAGGATCTTAACATAGAATATTACATGGATGCCAACGAGGTAACATTTTAATAGAGATAGAGTTTGAGTACTATGTTTAAGTACAGACAGATCTGGCTTAACAATACTTCATCACAGGAAATCAAGAGTAACACAGCTGTTTGTTTTTGTTTTTAAGAAAAGGAAATTCAATTTCTAATTGCATTACCAAAATAAAATAAGATATCAAGAGAAGAAACGGTCAAATAGACATTACCCAAGTGGAAACACATCCGGAGAAATGAGTTAAATTCTGGGAGCAGCATTTTAAGAAGAAATTAATTATCTGGAGAAAGATGAGAATGATCAAGAGTACCAAACAATCATGCCATGTGAGAAACGATGGACAAACTGAGGTTTAGCCTAGAGAACACTCTGTGGACTACAATGCTTTTCTTCAGCTATTTTTTTTTTTTTCTTCAGCTATTGAAAGGTTATACTGGGGACATCCCCTGAACAAGTTTCAGCTTGTCAATGCCTCTCCAAAACGTAAATGCAATACTCTAGCCACCTGGACAGTAAGAAAGCAAACCCAACTTCTCCGATACTGGGCACACTACTCACACAGCCTGAGACGGAATTAGGCTTTTTGGCGCTGTATCTCGGGGTTGACTCGTCATGAATTCCAGTCCAACGGAAACCACAATTTTCTCTTGTGATCACAGGTCACTGCTGCTGGTCTCGGCAGTTATCACCAAGAGACATCACCTCATGTCTGCTCAATGTCAGTCTTTCCACCCAATAGGATATAAGCTTTGGGAGGGCAGAAACTTAGTTCTGTTCACAGCTCACACTCAGCACAGGGAATGACGATCCCAGCCCACAGCAGATAGTCAGGAAATACGCTGAACAAATGAATGACTGTTAATCAATCAAGCTATAATAGACACAAGAGAACTAGCAAGCACTAGACACTACAGGAAGGCAGATGTCAATGTGAAGCAATTTTCCCATATAGAGTCACAGCAAAACAAAATACTCCTTGGAGTAAGATTTTGTTCTATATAATTGAATATATTTAACTACCCTGAATGTTGAATGACTAAGAAATCTGCATTTTCAGGATGACTGAACTGGGTAACCGCGAGTATTTTTAAGTCAAGGATTCTTCAGAGTTCCACAGTATCAACAGGGATGATAAGGATGTCCCACTAGGAAGACGACAAAGCGGGACAGCCCCCCATGCCCACCCCAGACTACTTGGCACCTGGCTCTATTCTGTTCCAAGCCCGGGGTGCTGCACAGGTAAAGACTGCATGGATCCTTCTCCAGCTTCCAAGTGGGCCTGGCCAATGCGAAGTAACAGTGAGAGACGAGGAGAGCAGCCCAAGGTCAGGGAACTGATTCCCTGGTTGCATCTCTGACTGCTCTCCGTGGAAGGCCTTGTCACTTGACAGAGACCTCATCTCCCACAAGGCAGGCATTTCTACGTAGCCCTCTTCTTTCAGCTTAGCGACACGCCTTTCTCTTTCCTCTTCAGTTCTCTTTCCAACTAGCCTTGGTCCTGCCTGATTTTACTTACCTTCATATTCTCAATATACCTCTGATTTTTGTAGGCTTTCCACGAGACATTCTTCATGTTAGGTAACTTTAGTGTCCTGCCCACCTCCTGCCAGGGGCCTGGTCAACTCCTGCCGGTACTCACCCAGTTTAGCTTCTGGGTGAATAGTTTCTGGGAGAGCACAGGAGTGCACTCGGCCTTGTCCACAAAGTCCTCTCCTTCACAATCAGTTGTGACAGTGGGGAGACACACAGCATGCACAGGTCCCAACGAAGAAGTCTGTGTCTCAGCACAGCTGCGCCTGTGGTCGGACTTACTGAGCTTCCGCAGCGGCCGTCTGCAGGCTACAGGCAGGCTGGCTCCCCATCCAGCCATCCTTCCTTCAGAAGCAAGAAGCCCTGTCCACTTATCAGATTCTGGGTGCCCAAAGAAGTTATCAGAAAATCGTGTATACTTTAAGTTCCTCCTTCAGAAATGAGTTTGACAAGGAGCAAACACCACTGAATTTCTCTTTTTCATCTTTAATTAGAGGCTGACCTGTGAGAATTACTAGAGTAACAGATACCTTCATCTCATATTGATTTTATCTTATAAATAGTCTATCGACTAGAAAGATACTGTCTTTCCTCATTATGGACAAAGTGGTATAAATAAATTCAAGCATTTGGTAAAAGTTGGTATTTCTTTATGAGACTTAGTGTCACACTTAGCATCAAGCGAACAAAAGATCAAGTAAGAAATGTACACCTAAAATTGGATGAATTTAGACAAAGGAAAACAAAAAATGGCATTGTAAGTTAAAAAAAACAAGGAGGAATAAAACCTTGAGAAATACACAGAATAAGAAAAATGTCCATAGGGAATCTACAGCCAAGAATAATTACATATATATTATAATTAAAATATTTTTAATTGTATAGATTTGTAGAAATTAAGAATATTTGTAGTAACAGAGTGATAGCAATGAGGAAGATAAAAAATGAAAGCTATGAAAATTTTACAATCCTGTGTTTATGATAATTAACTTATTAAGAACTTATGAAATAAATAAATGAATCTGATGGCCAAAACATTAAAAATTTAAAAAACGAGTGGAGAGGAAGGGGAACAAACAGAATTGTGATGCGTTATGCACACGTTTCAATTCCCTACAATGAATGTAATCATTATGTCCTGCAAATATCTACTAATAAAAATAAATACTGAAAAAAGAAAATCACCAGGCATAGTGGCACATGCCGCCTGTAATCTCAGCATTTGGGAGGCTGAGGCAGGAGGATCGCCAAAAGTTTGAGGCCAACACTCTTTCCTTGCAAAAACTTGTAGATGTGGCTAAAAATATGAGATCAGAATCAAAGTCCTTTCCACTCTGTCCCAGAGAGGTGAGGTCTATGAACTGCCCAGTGCCTGGAACTTTAAGGATCCTCATTCAAATGCACATGTTCTATCTCTGATTTAAGGGTGGTCCAAACAGGGCTTTCAAGCAAGACAGAAGATGTACCCTCCGCCATCGCATTTGGAGGGGAACTTAGTACTGTACAGTCTTGTTTTGCTAAGGCTTCGGTGGTAAACAAATTGATTCCTCTGGAAAGAAAAGGAAAAAAACAAACATTCACCAACCCATATCCAAAAGGTCATATCTAAATATGATAGATCTCATATAAAAGTAAAAAACAACTGCTCCAGGGCTCCCCATTTTCCTCATTTGACCTACAAATGCTTTTACTATTTCCCTTCTAAACATGGGATCTAAGTATGTGTATAAAAATATATATAAAAAATATATATTTGGTGGGGGAGAGAGAAAGAGGAGGGGGTGTCCTATCCAGAGACATTGAAAATTTCCTGCCACCAAATACTAGGTCCAAGTCTACAAATATCTACTGAATTCCAACTATGTACTACTCACTATATCACTGCACAATGAAAAGACTAGTATCCTCCTCTCAATGTAGTTATCTTCCTTAATTCCTGAGATACGATATGCTTTTGTGGCAACTCAATAGAAACAATAACTATCAATTACCCTATGTTACAGCCTTTGTCTTGACACCCAGGTGGCCTCCAATAATCTCATTCATTAATTTAAAAACTACTGATTGATTGCTGGTTATCTGCAAGGCTATTTCTGGTAGCAAAAGAAATGTCCTTGTTTTAGGCCTAATTTGTGAAATGAAAGGCAAGTATATAAAGGCTCAAAAACTCAAGGAGGAACTACAGGCACGGACAGAATACAGGGAGAATCTGAAAGAAAGGAGGTTACTTATTACCAATTGTTAACAGATAATCTTCATTATTAGCTTGATGGGCCTGAGACACCCAGGAGGTCAGTAAAGCACACTTCCGGGTGTGTCTGGGTGGGTCACGGAAGTAACCACAGGGACTAGCCTGGTCCCTTTCTCTCTGGCTCCCTGCTGTGCTCTGCTTCCCAGCTGCCTTGAGGTCAGCAGCTTCCTTCCATCATGCTCTTCTGCCATGATGTTTCTACCTTGGAGCCAGATGACCAGGGCGTGAAACCTTTGAAACTGTGAGCCAAAATAAACTTCTCTTATATGTCGTGTATTTTCTCCCAGCAATGAAAACCTAACTAATACACCACGGGTCAAGGGTAAAAAATATTTCAGAGAAGATGAGATAGGCAGCTAAATTAGACAGAAATCAATATAGAGCTAGAGAGGGACTGCTTGTAAGGAAGTCAGTGAAAAATACAGGTATCAAAATTGTGGCTAGAGGCACATCTGAAGAAGGCCAGGCCTCAGACTGCCATACTTCCCTAAGGGATCAGCAGACTACTGCACACTGTTACTAGTACCACCCAGTCTATTAAGCGAAGATGTGCATCAGACACTGGGTGGGTAACCAGAACACTTGGACCCATCTCTTCCCAAAATGTTCCAGTTTTAGAAGGCATAGATAAGCCAAGGTTAATGATGTCAGCCCTTTACCCTTGCTATGCCCAGCTTCCCTACAGGACCAGTGTTAGATAAGCAGCTATGCTTGTAATTCTACAGGTTGATTGTAGCTTGACCCCCTGTTATGGCTTGTCTAGATGTCCCCCCAAAGCCTCATGCAGTCACAGATGGAGTGTTTCAGAGGTGGCTGGATCTAGAGTGTGTGATGCTGAGATTAAGAGTATGTGATTACGAAATTAGTCCACTGATTGGTTTGGCACAGTTCTGGGTGTGGATAATGGGAACGTCCGCCCTGGGTGTGAGTTCTACCTGCCCCAAGGGCATGTAGCCTGGATAGAATATAAGGGACAAAAAGAGGGCTGCTGTTGTCACTTGCTGCTTCCCTACTTTGCTGCTTGCTGCCTTCTGCCTTCTGCCTGCCATGAACTGTTTCTCCTCTGCCATGCCACCCTGCCTTGGGGTCAGCCAACTACAAACTGAAACCTCTACAAAAACTGTGAGCTACAATAAACCTTTCCTCCTTTAACTTTGGGTGTCTGGTATTTTGTCTTAGCAATGAGAAAAAAGTAACTAAGACACCCACATTGTACTTACTTTGTGACTTTACTGCATAAATTACCCCTGACAAAGGGCCTCTGCAGCAACCCACTCAGGATTAGAGGATTACAAATCTAGTTTAAATGTTCATTTTAAGAGTAAAAGCAAATGAAAATGAAAAGATCACATAGGACTGCATGTAAAAAGACAAAGATCCTACCATTTACAACCACCGGGGACAAACAGAAGGATAATATACCCCAGTGTGCAGACCTAGAGTTTGCTAATGTTAACTTTCTAAATCTGTTTATCTTCTTTGCCATAAATGAAACTATTATTTATCATGTAACTATTTTGTGAGTTACAAATAAAAGCATTTCTCTCATTTTAAATTTGATTCATTACTTTGCAATAATGTGATTTTTTCTTCTGATACAGAAACTTCACTTAAACACAATTTTCCAGTGTACTTGTGAAAGTGCCTCTATTTTTAATTTCTATGATGGTAAAGCAGAAAGTATTAATTAAACAAAATTCACATGCATCAAGTTTGTTTTAGTAAACTAAGATTCCTATCAACTGTATAATGACCTTTTTTTGGTCAATAGAAATACTGCTACATACATCTGTGAGTTATCATTCTTTATTAAATAAAATAGCAAACAATACCTAGAGGATCACAGAGGCAAATTACTGAAAAATTTATGGACTATTTTTTCACTAGGTTTTCAATTTCCCATAGTAATGAGGTCCAGATTCCAGCCAAAGATTGATTTTTACATTATATTAAAAGAAACTACTAAAATGATTAGTAACATTTTCATAAGGTAAAATATGTGTGGCTTATTAGTAGTTATGGGAGAAAAGGAAAATAATACTCTAAAATGTATTTGCAAATTCAAGTTTCAGTACCGATCCAGGGATTGCTGTGTGTAGATGCTCGTGATTAAATGGAATTCCCCAAGCAAGAAGGTTACTGTTTACCTCGAGGTCCTGGGAGGAAGCAGCCATTAATTCACCTGCTGGAAACAGTTAATATATTACTTGAATTAGAGACTTTAATTAAAAATACAAGAGATCCACCAATAACAAGGTTTGTGGTTCACAACAGATTTGAAATTAACAACCAGATAACTTTCCCGAGTTTGAAGGCAGAAAATGACTATTTCTACACAATCCAAGTCACAGTTCAGAAAGCCCCCCAAAAGGCTTGTATTTCACTCCAGGGAATTCTAAGTATATTTTAGAAACACTTGTAGAATTTTCTATATAAACATCCAGATTCCTGCTCTAACTAGGTTTTGTATTCCAAGTATTAGATTAAGCAGGATCCCAGCACTTGGAAGGCTGAGGCAGGAAGATCACCACACATTTGAGGCCAGCCTGGGATACATAGTAAGTTAAAGGCCAACATGAACTACATAGCAAGACCCTGTCTCAAATAAATAAATAAATAAATAAAGTACTATATTAAGATGTATTGGAGGGGAGATATATGGGTAATTGATCTTGAGAAAGAAACATATATCAATAGAATATCTGTACTTAACAGAAGAAATACTGTGTTGTGTGCATTGTATATATGTATGTATGATGATGGCAATGGAGGAAAACAAATAACTGCTGTAAAAAGTTGGAAAACTACAGAGAACAACTTACGAAAAAAGAGCAAAAATTAAGGCAGGGCGGTGCATGCCTATAATCCCAGCACTCTGGGAAACTGAGGCAGAAGGATTACAAGTTTGAGCCCAGCCTGGGTAATGCAGCAAGACCCTGTCTCAAAATAAATAAAAACAGAGGCTACAGATGTGTCTCAGTACAAAAGCCCTGGGCTCAATTCCCAGTACTGGGGGAAAAAAGTGTGTTCTCAATACATATCTATATTATCGTTGCAAAATACTTACATTTTTAAAGTCAACCCTCTATCATTCTATTTTTATGTCAATTTCTTGAAATGTATGACTCTTTCTTTTCATCATAAAAATCTAGAATAAGAATAAAATTGTTTATTCCTAGATTTTCGCATCCTTACTAACAAGGTCAAATCTGAATTACTGCTATTAATTGTTACGCAAGAATGTCAATATTGAAGCCCCAGTGTGAAGCGGGCAGAGATGAAGTAATGGGGACCGTTCTGAATGTTCTTTAAATTGGAGCTTGGGATGACCACGTATATGGACACCATTGTGAAGAAGAGAAGTGCAAAAGGTCATAATGCTGTGCTTCAGAATAAAAGGAACAGAGCTAAGTAATGGAAAAAATGCCTCGTCTTGAAACAGATGTACAGTCTGCACAGATGAGCTAAAAAGTGTTGAACATTTTGTAAGAGAGTTCATTAGTGGTGTGTGCTTAATTATAAAGCAAGTGGTATTAGAGCAAAGGCAAGATTTCTTGGACTTCAGAGTTAAAGGAAGCATGTAAGCAGTGTCAGTCACAAAATAAAATTGCTGAAGTAAACACAAAATGAGAGAAAGCAAAAGAAAAGGCCAAAAAAAAATTAAGATACAGGAAGAGGAGAAAAAGAGCAATATAGAGGACCCATCCAAGAGATACAATCTACCAATAATACTTATGCTTGAAACAGAGGACAAAGCAAAAGAAGCTGAAACAGCAATTAAGAAACTACTTGAAAAAAACTTTCCAGAGTTGAAGAATAAAGTAGGCCTGCAAGTGAAGGAGGCTCACAGAATACCTTTAAAATTTAATGAAAAGAAAGCAACACTTAGACATATCCTGGTTACTTCTTTTTTTTTTTTTTTTTGTGCCGGGGATCGAACTCAGGGCCTTGTGCTTGCAGGGCAAGCACTCTAATCACTGAGCTAAATCCCCAGCCTTTGGTTACTTTTTTAAATTTCAAAGATAAAGAAAAATATTTGCAAGTATCTAGACAAAGAAAGCAGGTTACCTACAAAAGGGCAAACTCAGACTGACTTCTAAATGCCAGAAGACAATGGAACAACACTTACAGAGTTTTAAGGGAAAATAATTGGGCTCAAGAATTACATACCCTGAGTTGGGGATTCAGCTCAAGTGGTACAGTGCTTGACTAGCAAGCACAAAGCCCTGAGTTCGATCCCCAGCACCCCCCAAAAAAGAATTACATACTCTGCCAAGTTAGTATTTTGTTATGAAGGTAACTGGAAGACATTCTCAAATATCAAGGGATTAAGAAAGTATGTTGACCAAGAACCTTCTCTGAAAATTTTGCTGAATGACTTACGCAGCCAACAGAAAATATAGAAAGAGCAGGGAGACAACTATAGTATATGAAATATTTAATAGTAATCAGTAAAATTATTTAAGAACCATGAAGTCTAAAATTGTTATATATAGGGCAATAAACCTAAATGCAAAATAGACTTGTAAGGTAAATATATTCACTTTATTTAGTCTTAAACTGTCAAGATGCATGCCAAATAGTCAATGTATTGGGCAAATAAACACGGTTTCATTTTTGCTACGTAATATTATGGACAAAGATAAATGTTATTAAGCCAAATATATGTTAGATAAAAGTGTGGACAGGACAAGTACAGTAAAGACATTCTAAATGCTAGTCTGATAAAACTAGAAAATGTTACCATTTTATTTCCCTTAAAAAAAAAATACCAATATCGATAATGTAAAGAGAAAATTTCCAAAGCACTGGATGGAGAGGGATGGATATGTTTGAAATACCAAATTGGGAAAACCAGTAAGTACTACATCACATGGTAGTTTATGTAAGTTAATCAGTCACTGAGTTGCAGACGAAAATAGAATATGTACATTACATGCTTCTGGAATTGAAAACTAAGTGAAAACCGAGAAAATGTAACAAAACAAAAACACTAAAGAAGCATTAAAATTTTCATACAAGACACTGACAGAGATAGAGGTGAATTATACTCATAAACTGATTAAATTCCCAATTAGTAAGACCGAGACTGAGTTTAAAAAAAAAATCAATCTCTGATGCGAGATACTCACATTTGCATAAAGCAAAGATTAAAAGGGTTTAAAGGTAACAGGAACTCTTTAGGTCAGAGAAATGGAAAGCCACATTTTTTTATTAGACAGAAATAAGGATATTACAAGATATTTCACATTTAAGAAACTATGTGGCATTAATATGTCAGATTTTGGTTCAGTATCTTAATGTGAGTGGTAGTTTTACTTAGTGTGAGTGCTAGTTTTATCAGTTTAAGAACTGATATAGATGCATATTTTTAAAATACACTTAAAATTAGTGCATTTTATGTATTTAAATTTCATTGAGTAATACTTCAGTTAAAGAGAATACATGTAGCAAAAAAGAATGTCAGTATGTTTTCTCCATCATTATCTAAAAATAACTTTAATAACAGAGCAACCACATATGACAAGGAAAATAGGCAAATGAATACAGTAATTCAAAAATCAAAGAATTACTGAATTTCGGAACTGGAAATGACCTTGCTATATGGGTTCAAGTTTTATTTAAATAGAAATCTGCCTCTGACCTCTCCAGGACAGTCTATTTTATTCACATGTGAACCCTTCCCATCATGCCCAGCATGTGCCAGGCACTCTATAAATACTTTCAAAATAAACGCCAATGTTTGTTGCATGAATGAAATTCATTTTAATGTAGTAATTAGTAATCTCAGAAGGAAAGACTTCTGACTCTAGACCTTCTCCAAAGAAATAGCACATTGTCCATTTATGTACTAGTAATGAATAAAAGCCTGAACAGGAGAATATATAATGGCAGTTCCCCACTAATGGAAAGGTTGTTGTTCCAAAGCTTGTCTGTAAATAGACTGATATGAACTCAGAATGCAATTTCCCATAGAAACTGTGTTATACATTATGGGTCACTCCTCTGGCCAGGCCACAAAAGCTTTCTTAAGTATATCTTTCTGACAGACACAAACACTACACAGAAAAAATGCTCCATATGAACATGTATTCAGCACCCGACTGTGGGAACTGTCTCCATGCTGCTGCCCAGGTGGCAGGAGGCGGCCCCTGAGATCAGAAATGGAGGGATTTGAGGCAGGGACAAGTTGTTAAGAAGGATATAGAGAGAAATGATGGCTTGCTCCCTGGAATCCCCTCCTGCTCCTCTCTCATTCACCATGCACGCTCCCTCTATCCCCACCAGTGGTGCTGGGACCACACCTAGGGCCTTCCCACACACTGAACACACATTCTAGCACAGATCTGTACCCTCAGCCCCACACGAGCACATTCTCAGTGCCTGCTATTGTGACAGGCCCTGTACTAGGCAGTGGGGGACCCAGTAAGGCCACCACCAACATGGCTTTTAAGCTTACAGTCTACCAGGAGGGAAAATACTGAAGGGTTAGAAGGAGAAGAGGGTGAGGGTGGATTTGCAAGGGAGAGGAGTATGAAGAGCAGGAAAAAAAGAACATTAGAAATGTTAGGTATCGTTTCCCCCTCTTTCTTCCTCCATCTGCATCCATTTCATCACTGGTGTGAGAAGAAATGAAGAACAGAAACAAACAACCAAAAAGTAGACGCAAAGAGATCTTTTTGTTTCCTCTTCTTTCACTTTTTTTTACAGGGGTGAAGCAGCACACGAAAGGGAGAGTACAAGCAAACGGCAGGGCTGCACCAGTGATGAGAAAGGACGTGTGCTGGTCACCTTTCCATCACTAGGGTGACAAAATACCCTAGAAAAATCAACCTAAAGGAGGAAAGATGTACGCTGGCTCATGGTGTCAGTCCACGGTTGGCTGGCTCCATTGTTTCTGGGCTTCTGATGAGTCAAAGTATCAAGGTGGAAGGATGTAGGAGAGAAAAGCTGCTCACTTCGTGCTGGCCAGGAAGCAAGAGAGATGAGAGACAGAGAGGGGGAGAGAGAGAGAGAGAGATATCCAGGGACAAATTATTCCTTTCAAATCCATCTCTTCCAATTAGACCCCACCCCTCAGTTTCCACTGTGCCCCAGTAACACCAACAGCCAGAGACCAAGCCTTCAGCCCAGGTGCCTTTGAGGTACGTTCGGGACCCAAACCCCGCCTCAGTGAAGTGATTCGGAGAAGAAACAGGGTTGTGATCAGGATGCACAAGGTGCAGTTGCACCTAAAATCATGAAAAAGTGACCTGCCAGGGCCCATCCCAAATAGACTACTCTGGACCTCTAACGCTACAGACAATAAAATACGTTCCAACATCTATCTAATTTCCTCCACAGTTTTCTATAACCCATTTAGCAATATTTTCTTATTTGCAAACAGAGTTACCCTTCAACTTTGGGTGAATGGTTCTAGGACCCTCCCTCACTCACAAAATCATACATGCTCACGTCGTTTACATAAAATGGGGCAGCATTTGTATACAACCTAGCCACATCACCTATATACTTTAAATCACATTAGATTACGTATAATACCTAATACAATGTAAATGGTTTATAAAATTATTATACTGTATTGTTTAGGACATAATGACAAGAAAAAAGTCTGTACATTTCAGTATAGATGCAAATTTTTTTGAATATTTTTGATCTATTATTGGTTGAATTTAAAATGCAAAAACTATGGAAACAGAGGGGCCAATTGTATAATTTTACACCTGTGGTCAAGTACGCCAAACCATTCTCTCAAAAAAAAAGAGGACCTACAAAGTGTAAACAGCTAAATTTTAATCACTATCTTTTCTGAAGTTTAATTAGAAAGATGCTATAAGGTAACATTAAAGTCTTTTGATTTGCAAAAAAGACAAACAGTATAAATGGTTGGAAGGTTTCACAGGGCCATCTACATAGGAAGGAAAGTGGCAGCTGGGTTTCAGTGTGGGCAGATATAAAACAACAGATCTGTTATTCTTGAAGGATCAAGACTTCTAAAGAAACAGATAAGACTGGAATATAGCAAATATCCTTGTCCATCTAGACTGTTTACTCACCACAGGTGTGGGTCTAAAGACCAAAACCAAAGCATAGTAAAAAAGGATCTAAAGGCTGCATTAAAAAAAAAGAACTAAAAATGTAAACACAAAATTGCCTGTGTCCACTGAGTAAGTGAACCCAAAATAGTATGGGTTTCTATCACTGTACTTGGCACATCTACACAGAAGCGAAAGAGTCAAAGCACACAATTTCAAATTACTGAAGGCCACCGTAACCTCCTGCTTGCTCAGTTCAACCCGGTGGCCTCTTTCTCACCTCCTATTTTAAGTACTGAAGCACCTGGTTCTTGACCACACTTTCCTTCTTGAACTGCGCTCCCCTAACAGGTCTCTATTCTGGTCCTCCTCCAACCAAATAAAAACCACTCAAAAGGGTTCCTCCCTTTCTGACTCAGCTCCTAAACTAGTGTTCTGTTAGGCATCATAATCTCTTACTCTACAAACTCCTCTCCGAGAAACTCACGCCGAAAGGACCCGAGGACTCTCAGGTTTCAGGCATCTGGGGCTCAACAAGGTATCCCAACTTGTGACAGACGGTAAGTTACGGATTATCAAGGGGCACGATAGAGAAATGCCCTCAAAAAGTTCTGGTTTAGATCAGGAAGGTCACCTGTGCACTCTCCGGAGATTTTATGTGAGGAGATACTTGGTATGGAAATTTTGGGAGTAAGAATGTATGGAATAAGAATGGAGATTTTTGAAGTAAACGAACATACGCGGGTTTAATCTGAGCGCCACCATATTTGAGCCATGGTTTTTTGGAAGTTACTCTGAACATCAGTTCTCTTGCCTGTAAAAATAAAGGCAATAATGTCTACTTTTCTAAGTCATTGTAGAGATTTGAGATTTAAAAAACACTATCCAGCTCATTAACAACTGCTTGATAAACAGAGTATCTGCTCTTATCATGTCTGTGGATGCTGCCGTTAAGAGAATACTGAGAAAGTACGGATTTTGCATGACAGTTCTCTTCTCCTAGTATTAGCAGGTGTTTTATGCTAAGTATTCTAAGACGGTAGCTTTTGTATGCATTTTTTTATCCCTCTACCTCCGCCTTCAACACACCACATGCAGGGCCCTTACGCGATTCTTTGGGGTTGCCCTTCCAATGTTTGCAACACCATTAACCTTATTATCACCAAAGCTGAAAATTCTGAGTAACTGCTTTCTCAGCCACCCTTGCAACCAAAATGCAGGGACACAGTCAGGTAAACTGGTACTACGAAATAAATCCACTCCAGATTTCCACTTCCAAGGAAATACAAGAGAGAAACTGGGCGGACTTTGGGCCAATGAACGCAATCTCCACAGGTCTTGGTGGTGGCACTCAGTGTCTGTGACACTGCGGCTGGTAATGAAAGGTGCCAATAGGTTCCCTGGACCAGCACAGCAGCCCAGCTCCTAGCTGACAAGTTTCCAAGACAGGCTCTCAGCTTTCCCACAGAGACTTCCTAATATCCTTAATAAACTCCTTTTCTGATTAAATTAGCCAAGATTTCTGTTGCTCACATAGCTGGGAATCCTGACTGATAAGTCTGTCAAGTCAGGTAACATTTTATTGCCTTAGGTCAAAGGCCACCGTGAAGCTTACAGAGTAAACAAGGGCAGTGACATCTTCCCAGGAAGGCCAAGTCAGTGAGCTGGCTAAGCAAGATATTACTGGCATTTCTGATCTTCTTAAAGAAGAATGATAGGATGAATACTACATCACCATGCTGTTTTAATAGTAATAATATAAAATGTGATTTGCTTTCACCTATTCAGATCAAGAGGTGTAGTAGAGCTATCCCCTAAAAAAAATCCAGTTACTTCTTTACATCTGAAGTTTTTTTTTTTTAATTGCACAGAATGTCACTCCAAAGAATCTAAATTTTTATCTCCCAGCTTAATTATTCCCGAGGAAACAGTGATACCATTCTATTAAGCCGTCTCAGTCAGGAGTACCACTTTATGTCAGTCTGATAGAGAACTTTTAAAATATGCATCCTTGGGGATAAGACTGGCTAGGGACTGAAAAATGTAATTTTGCAATGGTAACGGGAAACAAGCGCTCATATTTTAATTAGAATTGGTCTTTTTCCTAGCATCATCTAACTTCAGACACCTTGGATAATGCATTTAGTTTCTTGTAGACACTATAACCAAATTGTGTAAGAAGTCCTTATTAAATATCCCTTTCAGTTTATCACCAATAACATTTACCAATGTACTTCTTAAAAGTGCTTCTCAGTAAAAGCCAAATTGCAACAGAAGTCACATGAAAAACAAAACTCTTGTACAAGGAAAAAAAATTCTTATTAACAGCAAGCAGCAGGAGTCTGGGAAAAAAACAACTTACAAGAAAACATTTTTGAGCATGAGGGCAAGAGTTTGGGGAAAGGAAACTTACAGGAAAAAAGAGTACGTGTTGCCAGTTATTCCTCCACTTTTTGTTGTTGTTGTTGCCCCTGCTATTTTTAAAATATCCAAGTTGAATTCCTTACCCAAACCTTAATTTCATTTTCCATTTTGTCCTCTAAAGGTCTCTAAATTTCAACAGTTAACCACTGAAAAGATGGTAATTCTATAAATGGAGAGGTTTTAATTTTTGGTTCAAAAATAAAAAGTTAGAAAAAAAGTAATTTGATCTTAAACAATAAAAGTAAATTTAAAACAGGAAAAATAACATAAGGGGGAATAAAGGAATCAGAAACAGAAGAATGTAAATCGAAAAGTTTCCCAGTTCTGCTATTCTGATTTTCCAAGTTGATGTGATTGATAAGGGTTATTCTCTCCCTCTTATTTCTGACTAAGTCAATGAGCAGGGAGCCAATTTATCCAAACGAATCTGCTGTTTTTAATGGATTTACACCAAGTTAGATCATCTGCACAAGGTCATATACTTTAGCCATTTCCTCTTCTACTCTCTAAAGTCATTACAAACCAACGATGTTAAAAGCCAAGAAGGCCGTGCAAATAAGGACCAAAATGTATAATAGATATTGGGGAATGGGAAGAAAATGTTAAAATGGGAAGGGGAACAAGAGAAGGGGGAGGGAGAAAGGAATGAGAGAGACAAAAAAAGAGAGAGAGAATACAAAGGAAAAAGAGGAAAAAAGCTTTTGTAAATAAGGAGGGGAAGAGGGGTTGAAGGGAGGGGAGAGGTATGGAGAAAAAAAGGAACGAGAGTTTTTGCTTGACTTTTATAACTTATCCTGTTAGATCTTTTTTTTTTTTCATTTAAATACCTAAATGAAAAAAATCAGGAAAAAAAAAGAAGAAGGCTGTAACCTGTCTGACCCACAGAAATGAGAGGCTCTTTTAAAATAGTTCAAGCTGAGTGATTCATACTGGGGAAAGTGCTTTGATCGCAAATTGAAATCTGGGTGAGGGTGCCCTGGTCTCTGGACGGAGGGGCCCTGGGGTTGGGGTAGGTAGATAATCAGCAGAGAGCAACAGGGGTAGGAGTTCATCACCACGACTTTTGTTTAACAGCCTCCCTTTGGCACTGCGACCCTGCAAATCCCAGAAAGACCCAATATGGGGAAGTATTCAAGGAAAGACTTCCATATCAACATCTCTGGCTGGCGTGACGACAAATGCATCCTTTATCAGCACCCCAAAACTGACCAGGGCACACCGCCAGGGAGCTCACAGCACTCGCACAGGAGACACAACACAACTTTCATTAAGGTGGACAGACGGGACTGGATGCTTCTGCAAACCCAATAACCACACAGCTGAGGAACACAGCTGTCCTCACAAAGCACATGGAAATGTTCTCTCCTTACACACCCAGGAAAGAAGGCAGCAGAACTTGTGCAGCCTTAAGTCTTCAGAGTGGGCCCTGACAGACGAAAATGGGCCTACTGTTCTGTTTGTTGGTTTTGGAATGGGCAAAAAAGCAGCAACAAGATACGTCACGTACAGGTACAAATCCTCTAAAATGAATGTTACTATGATGTACATCTAAAATGTACCATTAAAATAAAATTTTAAAAAAAACTCATTAATGGTCACAGTTGACATCTACTTTCAGTATCAGACGTTTGCAGTATCAGACGAGGGCACACTGCACATCATGCAGAAGGAGTCGTCATCTGACCAGGCCGCACTAGAGCACCCCGTTTATCTCCTGCTACTTAGAGAAAACAACAAGAGCCCCTGAGGAGGCGGCCCCAGGGCACCTGACAACAGGGGCCCCTTGGACATCACTCCTCAAGGACTGTTTAACTTCTAATACCATTTACAATGTTATCACACATTTACTTAGCTCTGCAGTTTACCAGGAACCGACCAAACGGGACAATCCAGTCTTGGATTATACAATATGTAAATAAACTGGGGAGCTAGGAAAGCAGCCAGAGTAGGAGGAGCTGGAAATGTAGCTGAAGGAACTAAACCTTACTACACCTGAAGGCAGCCTGTTCACTTTTCTCCTCGAGTGCTTTGTAACAAAAACATGGAGAATACAAAAACTAATTAAAAAAAAGTTTTATGTATCCTCACAACTATCAACTACAGTAGTCAGCCACTAAAATGAAACAGGACAAGAAAGTCAGTATTCACATTTCATTTAGCTTTTCTTTGCTTAAATTCAGCTATCTACTGAATAATTCACACTTGAGCCTGATAATATTAATGAATTCTGAAGAGATTATCAGTAATTAGTATTTCTTCCCCCACACACGTTATCAGCTCAAATGTGGGCCCAGAGCCAGAGCTCAGATTTCACTAGCGTTCTACAACCTGAATAAACTGTTCTAGTTTCAGGCATGGGCTTCTTCGAAAAATAGATTCTGGGGTTGGGGATTTAGCTCAAGTGATAAGAGTGCTTGTCTAGCAAGCACAAGGCCCTGAGTTCAATCTCCAGCACCCCCCCAAAAAAAGAAACAGAAAAATAGATTCTGTATATGCCATGTCTAGAGATACTGAAGACCTAGTAAGTAGTGAAACTGCCAACATTCTAGACGTATTCCTTCCTATACTACAACATGCTAACATCAAAGAGAAGCTACACAAAGTCATTTTATAACTAAAAAAGAAAATATTAAACTGATAATCAAAGGAATTCATTAACCTACATTGTTTCATGAAGATATAATTACCTATTTTTTCTTTTAAACAATCTGTTATTCATCAACTGGAAAAAATAGTTATGAAAAATAAAACCTGTTTACACAATTAGTTAAAAGTAGATGGTGGTCAAGTAACTATACAAATCACAAACAATACTGACAAAATTACAAGTAAGTAACTAAAGTACAGCAAAAGAGAGCTGACATTTAATAACCTCAACCTAGAAATTTAAAACTTACTATTAACAAACATGATTAAAATATAAATATATATGGCTCATTAAAATATCAAAAGGGGAAGAGGAAGTAAAAAGAATACGTGTCATGTGCATGTACCAACTCCCCACGATGAATGTAATCATTATATACTGCAAACATGTATTAATAATTTTTTAATCTATTAAAAATTCTGGGCGTGGCTTACTGTAACAGAGATCTTTCCTAGAATATCATTTTTTAAAACTGTTTTCAAAAAGTGATCAAGCTGGGCTTGGCCCGCACCTGTAATCCTAGCACGCTAGGTTGCTGAGGCAAGAGGATCACAAGTTCAAGCCCAGCCTGGGCAATTTAGCAACTTAGTGAGATCTTGTCATAAAATAAAAGATTTTTTTAAAAGGGCTGGGTTACATTCATTCCTTCCTATTTCTGATATTCCACATATGTGATTTTTAAAAATAGTAAGTCTTAAGAATTACCTTTAAAAAGATAAAAGAAAAAACAAAGCCCCTTCCCAAAGCCCTGCAGGGATAGGAGAACCCTCTATGGAAATCCTATTAATGCACATTTTAATATATTATTTCAAAATCTTTGATAGGAGGGTAAGAGTTAAGGTCATCAGGCTGTATCTTTTCATCCCAAAGAGCAGGCATTAGCCAGAGCTGCACCCTGACCCCGGGTACGGAAGCCGCCACACTGGTAGTTATCCACACAGTGCCTTATTACACTGTCGTCCCCACTCGCCCTTCACCACAACAGGAAAAAGGGGAAAAAACATTACTGAAGTGAACTGGTTTTGAAGAAGCTCTGTGGGGATTATGGGGCTCCCTGGCCCGTCTCCCTAAATGAGAACTAGAGAACTAACCATTTGCTGCTTCCTCTTCTCACACTTAAAACCCTGCAGATGAAAGAAAACACAAGAGACGCCTTCTCGTCAATTCACTCCTCCTTTGCCTGGTTTTATGGCCCAAATCTGTGTCCATGACAAATCAAAAAAGTGTCTCGGGACAGATACTGACGCCAGGCTGTCAACTGACAGGGTCTGAAGAGGTACCTGAAGCTGAGATAAATCTGACCCACCCTCTTTGTAGATTAAGTCTGTAGGTTTGTGACTCCCATTGCAGAAAAAGAATTTTCAGGACTAGTCAAGAGGAGGCACAGAATTTTATTAGGCAGGAATTAAAGGTACACACTCGAAGAAATACAGTGTGAGCCCTCAGAGAGAGACATTATTTCCTGGGACAGGAACATCTACACTTCTCTTGAATGGATAGAAACCCTGGGAAAAGGTGGCCTGCCCCCAGAAAGGTACTACTACTAGGCCATTCTGTAAGTATGGGCCCAGTTGTTTTTGGTTGTTTTGAAAAGGTAGGAAAAAAAAAATTTTTTTTTCCCCTGGGTACTGGGGACCGAACTCAGGACAAAGGACCAAGGTGTGTGAGGCACACAGCTTCTACAGTATTTTGTAAAAAAAAAAAAAAGAATATGTAGGTGTGTGTGTGGGTGTGTGTGGGGGTGTGTGTGTGTGTGCGCGCGCGCGTGTGTGGTGGAAAGAAAAGATCCAAAAATTTCTATGGAATTAAAAAGAGCCGGTTGTGATGGTCCAGCCCAGCCTGGTTAGCGAGACCCTGTCCCAAAATAAAAAATAAAAATGGGGACTGGGCACGCAGCTCAGTTGGAGGGCCCCAAGTTCAATCTCCAGTACTTCAAAACAAAAACCAACCAAACAAACAAAAAAACAGGTTGCTTTGTTGGGAGGGTAAGGGAAGTATCCTAAACAGGATTTTCTAAAATTTTTCTCCTCCAGGAAGAAAAAGTAAAAAAAAAAAGAAAATGACAGGTTCCAATCTCTCCAGTCCTCAGAAATTCCCTCTGCTCACTTGGCCGGCCTCCAAGGAGGCTGGGTGGCTGGCAAACACTCAAATACGGTTATTCAAAATATGTTAATGAGGCCGACGTGGTGTCGCATCACGTAACCACACCCGCCGCCCTCTCTCTGTGTGAACCGAACCTGTGCACGTTAAAACAGGCGCGCCAAACACTTGCTAAGTGAGATTACTGCCTGGTGGCTGAACAACTGCCAATTTAAAATAAGCTTTTAGGGAGCGTGGCTTTGCTCAAATGTGTTGCATTTAAAAATGGCTACAGATTTTCATTTTGATGTTCAAGTCAGTCCCTCTCATCATGCGCTATCAGTGTTAAAAACAAGCGTTCACGATGTACCTTCTCTTAGAGCATCCTACAGAATCCCAAAGCACTTTACAAGTACTGTACTCTTTTAAAAATAATTTCCTAGTGAAATATTTGTCATTCTACAAGAAATGGAAGGAGTGGTTGCATGCCATATAGATACTGATAAGAGGAAGTAAAAGCAGAACTCAGTTATTTTATCGGTCAATACATATATTCGACAGTATCTCTTTAGCCCAATATCAAGTATATCTTTTGTGGAGTGAGTGTAAACAACAAAATCACAAAGCAAATAGTTGCTCATTTTTGGTTTGTACATATTCTAAAAATCTCAATATTTCCCCCACAAAAATCAGACTGTCTTAAAATTTTCTCTCCTGTTTCTTCTTCCTTCCCCAAAAAAAGCATGTGTTTGTTTCTTCGTCCACACAGACATTCCACACATAGCCTGAATTTCAGAACTCTGTCAGGCAGCTTCATTTGCAGAACTGAAAGAACACTGTTTCCAAAAAATCTCAGCACCTCCCAGCGCCTCAACTCATCTCCAGATCACCAGACCTTAGGAAGGAAATCAGGATCCAGTATCTTACATCAAAAAATTAAAGGGGAGTTGGAAGAAGGTGTAAATGGGATTACACACTTACCATGGTGACTCATTCTCATATGCTCAAGATTAAACACTGCACTGAACCAAGGATCAGGAAGGAATTTTTCCTCAGGGGCAGAAAGGGGTGTGGGGTTTCCAAAAGCACACCAAAGGAAGATCACCTGCGTGGATCAGGTGAGCAAATCCCACATAATTAACTTCCTACTACTGTAAGGGAGCAAACTCCGGTGAGCGCACACGCCTTCTAGAAAAGCATTTGTACAAAGCCCCTTCCAGGGCTGCCACGCCACAGAGACTGGTTGGAGCAGTGAGAGAGTAGGCCACACAGCAGTGGGAAGATGCGTCCCAGTACGGAATGGCACACTTAAAAATGCTGACGATGGAAAACAGGCACGGTGGCCAATACCTGTAAACCCAGCTACTTGGGAAGCTGAGGCAGGAGGATCACACGTTTGAGGCCAAACTAGGCAATTTAGGGAGATCCTGTCCCCCCAAAAAAGAGAAAAAGAAAAAAAAAAAAAAAACACAGAAAGGAAAGGGATGTAGCTCAGTGCAAGGCCTTGGGCTCATGCCCCAGCATGGCGGGGGTGGGTAGAATTTTATTATTTTTGTTAGAATTATTATTTTAAAACCTCAACTGAAAATTAAAAGAGTCAGACTGGGATGAACTTACATTGTCACTGCTCTGAGGGACACACACAAGGGTCTTGCAATGTGCAAGTGTTTGAATTTTAGAAATCATAGCAACTCCCTGAGACACTGTGAACGAGGCGTCTTGGGGCTGGGCAAGAGGAAGCTGTGACCTGGTCATACTCTGCCTGCTGCAACCATGTGGTCTTGGACTCAGTATTTCTTAAGTTTAAATTCCCTATAGGCCTCATTTTTCTTACCAGTAGGAAGAATGATAAAAAAATTTTCTCCTTTTATCACAGTAAGAAAAATTGGTTTCATCTTGAGTTATTTTCTTCTCCTTTAAGTGTTTCAATACATATATCACAATTTTAAAACATTATTCTGCTTTGAAAATTTATGGTTTAACAATGTAAGAGATCTTGTGTGAAAACAGAGAGAAGTGTTTTAAAGTTTATAGGTGAAAAATATTTCAATATCCATGTTCCAATTTTCTTTCATAAGTAAACAGTTTTCTCAACGCATAACTATAACTAACTTTCCAAGTTGGGGCAAAGAAAAACCAAACACATTTGCTTAAAAAAAAAAAGATAAAAGAATATCTTTAGTTGCTTAAGAATCACTGGGATAAGTAAGTAAATATTAAAGATCAAAATATATTGTAAAAATTATGACAAAACACAGAGTATCAATCTACTACAACATTTAAGTCAGTATATGTATATTTTCTATTGAAACACAAATAAATATGAAAATAATATAAGACTAAACATGTATATTATAGTTCAATGATAAATCTTCAGTACATTACTAAGGAAACTCTTCCATTTAGTACTACATGTAAATGGCAGTAAACCTGTGTACCCTACATTTTATAACCCTTTTTTTGATCTGTTAAACCCACAATAAAACATTGAGTTAAAAACCTCCACTGACACAAACAGTATATTTATGCTGTACTGGATGATTACTTATTGTTATACTTCTCCCTAGGAACATTTATTATTTGTTTCTAGCAAATAGAAAATAGAAGTATTTGTTTGAAACATTTGCCACTATTCTAAACAACATATGCATTAGAATATAATCCAGAAAAAAAGTCTGACAAAATAATTAGGACTATTAAGAGGTTAATAAGAAAAAGATCCACCAAGTGTATGGCTTAAAAAACACAAGAAAGCGAGAAAATAAGGTCACCTGCAAAGCAGAGGGCAACTTCTGCACCCAGCCTTCAACCCCCAGAGCAGGGTCAGCGCTACTGGAGTCCAGCCCTCCCCGGCTGCCAGCGCAGAAGTGGCCCGGAGTGTCCACCAGTATCCAGCAGAACCCTCCTATTCGCTTCAGGAGCACAGTAATCTGCTAACCAAACCTACCTGGGCTACCAGTGTAAGGAGCGGGTGTGGCAGACACTTCAGCTAATGACAGTAATGATCCTCAGCACTCATAAAGCAGAGATGAAGATGCTGTAAGATCTCGTGGGTAGACGGGCAGGGTCCCTGAGAGGCTAAGTGTCCCGAGTGAACGAATGGCGGCAAAGAGAGGGAGAAACAAGGACGGCCAAAAGGAAGGGTGAGGGGGACGACTGGCAAGCTATCCAACAGGCTACTGGGGTGCTGAAAAGTCCTAAAGTACAATCTGGGTGTCTAACGTGTGTGTCTGTGGAGAAGCGAGCACTTTGATGTAGAGATGGTTAGCATAAAGAGAAAAGATCAACGACGTAACAAAAGTTGATGGCACTCATCATTTTAAAAGTGACTCCAATTTTTTTTTTTTTTTGGTCCAGATCTCTCTCTAAGGTAAGTGAACTGAACAATAAAATTCTCCTAAGGAAATATTAGGTGGGGGAAAAAAGACAAAAAATAGCTTTCTAGGAGCCAGGTGAGTTCTGCAGATAAACAGTCTGTAATAAATTCCTTTTCTTTATTCCTCTGCTGGAGTTAAGTAGCCATTCCCACCCAGGCCACTTCTTGACCAATTTTCTAAAATACAGTCTGTCTGTCCATTTGTCTGTCTCCAACTTCTCTAGTGTGGGTTTCGGATTAAACATACATATACAAATACAGAAAGAAACAGAAAAACAAGATGCCTTAACTTCTTCAATCTAGCAAAACTACTTTGTTGCCCTTTTACAAATCAACCACATCTCATATCTAACCAAAAATTAGGGAAAGCCAAGCATGTATTCTACAGACAATGGGAAAGGTTATTTGAGTTTTGAACTATTCAAGGAAATGTGGACTCTCATAATATGCTTTCAGATCCAATAACTAGAAAAACCGGAACTTCTAGTGAAGAACTAATCCTTCTCCATCTCTCCTCTTCATCTTTAAGCCATTTGCAAACTTGATTCTGGAACACACATTCTTTCTTTTAACTGATACCTCCTTAATACCTTCTTTGATTTAATAATGTCTTTTGAGCAATCGGTGATACATAGGTACTTTCCCACAGCTTGACCTTTCCAAAAATTCTCTTCCATGTTTGTCATCCTCCAAGTGTGCTTTCTTTGGGCAAGAGTTTCATGTCAATCACGGCCAGAAAAAACGAAATAACTATCTTTTTTAGCATCACAGCATATTCCCTTCATCTTACAGAAGAGAGGATAAAGTTACTTTCTGCACTTTGGTCCTTTTTTTCCTACTTCATTCTTTATAAACTCCTACTTCTTTCAGGTTTCCTTTCTTCTCTCTTTTCCCTCTTCGCCCAACTCAGGGTCTCGCCAGATACAGTCTGAGACCCATCTCAGAACCGCATTCAGAACATCAGCTGATGTCTCTGATGTCTCGCATTCTGAACATCGGAATCAACAGGGTTCAAAATTAGAAAATGTGGGTTTCTGGACCCCTATCTGGACTTGCTAAAGGTACCAGACCAGGAAGAGCCTTCGTTTCAGAAGTGACCAGGTGATACTGCATACGCTGAAGTCAGAGGACCACCAGCTCAAACCCTTGATTTTCCCCAAACCAAAGCAGAGAAAGGACTCCACCAAGCTATAAATAAATTCTTCGAGGCCTCAGAGAAAAGACTCAGCAACAGTTCTCTTTTCGGCTTCCTTTTGAAATAAGGATGGAAGAGGCAAGAGAGCTCGGAGTGTGCAACACAAAGCGAATGTGAGACGTCAGCACAAAGGCAGACTCGTTGGCCCGGCTCAGTGGCTACTGCCAATTACAGTAGCCAGACCTGCAAGAGGACTTGATTACAAGTGATTTATAAAAAGTAAACAAGCCGGATGGCTCATGAACAATGAACGGTGATATTCCAGCCAAGAGGTAATAAAAAGCATGAATAAATGACTCAGCGCCTCCCTGCCCCCTTCCCAGACAACAATAGGTTGTGCTCCTCTGAGAGAGTGAGGGCAAAGTGAGGATTTTGGTAAAGATTCAAAGGACAGCAGATCTTGGAAAAGAAATCTTGCCTATCACTCAACTTAGAATCTCTGGTGTTCAAAGGCTCAGCCACCTCAATGACTGTTTTTCTCAACATTACTAAAGGCACAAAAATAAATGTTTGGTTCCGGTGTTACAGTGCAATCTTTTATCTGCTCTGTGGAGACACAAAGAAAGAAACTAAATAGTCAATATAGATGGAAAAACCGAGTTTCATGAGCGATTGCTCTGTACTGGGTTCCTTGACTGTGCCACACTGATGTTTGGGGTCAGATCATTCTTGGCCGTGGGGCTGCCCAGGGCAGGATGGCCAGCAGCACCTCCGATCCTGCCCACAGACCTCAGAAGTACGAGGTCCTCCGGCTGGAGCAAACCGAAATGCCTCCGGGTCGGCCACAGGTCCCCCGGCGGGTGCAGTGATCACATCCCGCCCCGCTGAAAATCACGGCTCTGCACAGTGGCAGCACAAAAAAAATGTGTGTCTTAGTAGAGCAGTTCATGGCGCATATCTTGACATCGTAAAAACCTCACAATTTTTTGCTCTTAAATATAGATAGAGAGTATGCCTTCTAAGTGTAACCTCCTGTTTTTCTGTAAATTTTTCCATTTCCAAAGACGGAACTACAAAAATCTTAGTGTTGCTTTCAGTGAGCTATCTAGGCCATTATAAAAGTGCCACATAACAAAGTAACGCAGCCCCCTTCCCTCTCCTGGGGCTAATCAAGCAACTGATGGTATGATACCAACTTCATCTTTGAAATATTTCTGCTCAGCGGGGACGGTGGTGGGCACCAGAAATCCCAGCAATCTGGAGACTGAAGCAGGAAGATCACAAGTTCTAGCCCAGGCTGAGCAACTTAGTGACTCAGTAAGACTTTATTTCAAAAAGCATTTTCTTAAGGAAAAAAGAGAAGGACTGGGGATGTAGCTCAGTGTGAAGGCCCTGGGTTAAATTCCCAAGACAGGAGAGGAAGGCATCTCTACTCATTTAACAGAGCCGGTGTGGTCATCAGACGTAAAAGGCACAGTGCCTGGAGCCAATGGTACTCTCGAAAATACACAAAAAATGTTTTATATTAATCTCTCTTAAAGTAGGAATTTTAAAATATATAACCATAATGAATGAATATAACCATAATGAATAAACACAGCTATAAAACATAATTTATTTCTTTTTTTGAGATGAGGTCTCACTGTGCAGTTCAGTTTCAGGCTGGCCTGGCCTTAAACTCACAATGTAGCCCAGGCTAGACTTGAACTCATGGCAATCTGTGGGCCTCGACCTTCTAAGTGCTGAGATTACAGGCACGCACCACCACGTCCGGCCTATAATTACTTATTTTTTTAACAGAGGAAAAGTGGACCCATGAAGGCATAAGTACCCGAGGTTCACAAAGGCCTCAGAAAGGTCATCTGGCTGTCTTGAAGACACGGCTTGCTGGGGACCAAGAGTAAATGCAGAGAGACAGCTGCCTAGTGCAGCGATCCAGAAGAAAGGCAACCCTAAGGTCAGGCTGCGAATGAGCCAACACATCAGGAGACACGAGAGACACCGGGAATCAAAGCACACAGTTGGACCAGCAGGTAACAGAACGAGGGAGGGAGGAGGGTGGAAGAAAATCCGCTGAGTCAAACCACTGGAGGAGGATGGCAGTGAGTGGTAACTGCTGCGAGAAGACCAAGAAGAGAGGGAGGATGAGAAGGTTTGCTGTAGGCCTCTAAGCAGTTAGAGCCACAGATCTAAAAAGAGAAAGGGGCTGAGAGGGATCAGCAAATACCTTAGGGGCATGAAACTGGGTGTTAAGATTATCTGACGGGGTTGAAAGGCCAGAAACCCTGAATGATTAGAATCCTGTTTGTAAGTACCGTATTCTTATGGAAACGTAGGGCCCAGAGCTTTTAACAAATTTTCAAAGAAGTTCTGTACCTCACAAGGGATCAAGAACCACTAACAGAGCTGGGAACAGAGAGAGACCCACCAGCAATGAAACCCTGAACTCCAGTACTTTAGGAAAACACAGCCCAGGTCAGGAAGGTACAGGCCAGAATAGGGTTTGCTAAGAGCGGTTGGCCATCTCCATCAATATACTCAAGAGTTCCATGAAAAGTAAGAACTGCAATGTGTCCATCAGATTTGGCAACAAAGGATCCCTGTGGAGAGTCAGTAGGAAAGAAGGAGGGAAAAGAGACCCAGGCCGTCTTCCATTACGTAGGAGTCCGGCTGGGAAAGGGAGCAGGGGAAATTGGGTCTCACTCCAACCACATCTTTGGAAGTGCAATCCATCTTTTAAGGTCCTGGTGACCTTTTCAGGTCCTCTTAAGGTCTCTTGCAGCCTTTATTAAGCCTGCAGAGTCCCTGAATTAATCTCTCCCTGCTGAATTCTCCTGGACGTCTGTCTCACACAGCACTGGTCAAAACACAACTTGCAGAACATGCCTAGCATGTTTCCTAAGAGCATATAAACTCTTGGAGGGGAAGACAGTGTCCGCTCAGTCTTCTTTCAAGGTCTGCAGAGTGCCTTGGTCACCGCAGGCACTTACTTGGTGACTAAAAGGATTTGCCCCAAGAGGTGACAATCTGACCCTGATGGAGCAGCTGGTTAAGTTGCATGACCTCAACAAATCAGTTAGTCTCCCGGAGGCTAATTTTCATTCCCTGTAAAACGAGGAGGCTCGACTCTTCTGGGCTAGTGGGGAAGGGATGACTGGAAAAGGATGTGCAATATAGCTATTGTTTTTCTTATGCAAATCATAGAAAGTAAGACCAGATGAAAAGCCAAAGGACCTTCAAACAATACTTGAGAGAGAACTGGGTTAGAAAAGGTAGAGGACGCTGGACAAGACGGTCTATGATTTTAAGGTCAGACTTGGACAATTATTTGGCCATGCTGTTCCACAGACTGTGCAAGGCACCACACCGTCCATCTCAGACAAAGTCCAAATGCCATCTTTGTCCTCTGAAAATTAAGATCCTGTTACCAAAACCAAAGAATGATAAATGAAGCTGTAATTTTTTGTAACCAGATCATGTGTATGATCTGTAACCTTTTACTGTGTTACCCCAGTTCATAATGAAAATGATCTAAAAGAATTTATCAGGCTTGCGTTTCCGGCTTGAAGCGGTACACATTGATAAACCTGTTCCCTGATTATTTGACTGCTTAGAGAAAAAGGAAAAAGAATAATGTTCAACAGCAGGCATCTGTCTGTCCCCTTTTTTTTTTTAAAGATAAGTGACCTACATACCCAGTGAAGATGACTCAGAAGCTGAAAGATTTACGTAACAGCAGCACCAGGAACATGTTACCTTCCCAAATATTTTTGCTTTCTTACTCGTTCAGCGTTTCCTTTTACCTTTCTTCAACACCTCAAATATTTAAACCTGAGATTGCCAGGAAGAACTTGTAAAATCCAAATAGTCCTACATAACCTGGAGGTTAATTATAACTTGCCAGAAGGTAGGGGGTTCAAATAATACCTCCCTAGCTGAATGAGGTCATCGTTCCTCACCATGCTCTACACAACACCATTGGAATTCAGACCACGGAAGGTAGCATTTTACCACACACTTCTCTTCCAGAGGCCAAAGATTAAAGTGCTTCTCTAGCGATAATCAATGGGTCATCCCTCCAATCAGAAGCACTTTAATCTTGGCTAGTAGGACTCAGGCTGAGACGCTTATGGGACTGTGTTATGGATTGGAGCTGAGAAAGCACAGCAGGCACTTAATTCTTTAATCAGGTAGTCATCTCGGGGAGGAGTTCTGCTAGTCAGAAAGTGACCTAACCACATTTCCCAGTGCGGAGCAACTAAAAACTGCATTTCAGGAGAGAAAGGCAATCTACACGCTGGGTGGAACATGATTATTCCTATTCTTGATTATACACAATATTGACACAAATTAACGCCAAGAGAATTAATTGGGACAAACCAATTTTTAAAAGTTAGAAAACGATTTTAGAGCAACAGGAAAACGTATGCATTAACTACCACAATAAAAAGCACAACAGAAATTGGCTGAGTTCTCAGTGCGCTCCTGATGCTACCACCCTGCATTTCCACGTCACAGAAAATAAGCCTCCTGATTAAAATTGCATTTACCTGCTGATTTCATATATAATAGCTAACGTTCTCTAGGCAGTAAGGATAAATCCAATTTAACCAGGAATCAAGAAAGCGAGTTACAATACTTGGTGTTATTAGACACGTTCCCATTCTACAGAGCAGAAAACGCCCTCTTCCTACTTTCATCTCAAAATATAATACAAAACCATGATGGGCTTTTTCCCGCATGCAGCGTTCTTAATGAAAACATGTAAAACCATCTTTAAAAAATGTAAACTACACAAGTCAAATAAAAACAAAGTAAATAAAAGGGGGAAAGGAAAAACAATGAGCAGGATAGGTAGAGGAAAGTTTAGTATTTTTCTTCCTTTACAAAAAAAATCCAAGATTTTACATTGAAAAAAAATGTTTGGACACTTGGTATATTGTTTTTAATTCATAGAACAATGTAGCCATTTGTTTTGGTCCCCCCCCCTTTAGGACATTGTTTTATAGAACACATAACTTGTGGAATTACCTAGGCCAAGAATGAATTCAAAGTAAAAAGCTGAGACCAAAAAAAAAACAAAAACAAAAACAAAAAAAACCAAAACAAAAAACACACAGTATGAAAAACTCTTAACAAATTTGGCATTCTTTCCAGGATATAAAAATGAAAGAAAACTCAGTTTAGAAATATGGCAAACATTTATGAAATACACACAAACAGGTAAGGAAAAAATAATTAAATAGCAGAAAAAACTTTAAAATACAGTAACTCACGGGTCCCCTTCCAGAAGTTCTGCTCCTTTACAAGCCACACCTTCATGGTAGAGTTACATATAGCAGCTCGGCTAAAGCAACCACATGGAAAATTTTTGTTCCAGATAATACTGCAGGACAGGGCTTGGCAGCTACAAGTTGTAATCAGAATGCTTCAAGAGCTAATGTAACAGAGATAACAACCAAATATGCATTACAGTGCAGAGTCTTCACTCTTTTCTTATAAAGCAGGCTGTTAAAGGGTCAAAATCCTGTTAGGTTTTACTTTCTATGCATTTGGCAATGAGAACTTTTTAACTAGGGAGATTTGGGGTCTGGGTGAATAAAAGAATTGCTTAAATATAAAAGATCCTTCCCATTGAGGCATTTCTGTATCATGTAAGGTGCTCCCATCTACAAGCCTGGAATGGTGCAAAACTTCCAAGTCCTACAATGACTTTCTCCCACAATTCTATAGGCCTAAATTGTCACCTACAATTCACTAGGGCTCCTGTAGCCATTAGCTTGGCAATGGAAGAAGCTCCTTATTTAATAAACATGGAAATCCAGAGTACAATGAGCCACTTTTCCCCAGAGTAATCTAAAGAAGAATGCTAATTTTATTTGTGCTGTAGTCCAAGAGGAGAGAATAAAGAGACTTGTGACTCGATACGTTTTCTGCACTTAGTTGACAGGCAGACTAAGATAAAAAGAGTCACAGAAATGTTGTGACTTCAATCCAAGTTCAAATGGCAAATTCAGATGGAGCTCTGACTTGGTGGAAATTAGGCATGACGTTAATGTGAGGAATGTGAAATGAGAGAAAGTCCTCCATCAACAGTCAGAAGGGGTTTATGGGATCCAATGGCGTGATTCTCTTCTCTCCAACGCTGGCTGGCACTCACACAGCTGGGCTAAGATGGCTTCCAAAGTCCAAAATAAGACGCTAGCCCAAGGCAGCGCTGGCCTCCTGCTGGAACTCAGAAGCCCTGGAATCAAAGGCTCTTTTATTCTGCCTCCTACCAGAACATGCTCCCTCTCTGCAGTAAACGAAAGGCTTGCCAGAATGAATTATTTAGCTCAAAACAGACATAAAGAAATTTTAAATAATACACGTCCCTCAGAATTTTGATCAGTTCAGGGGACCGAACAGGTTGCTCTGTTTGTTTCCAGTTTGATGTAGACAATGCACTTGTGGTTTCGGGGCCGTCAAGAGCCTTAGGTCACTTGAGAAACGGAAACTTCTCAAACTAGAAGTTACAGCTGACATCCAAATCCCACACATGAAACAAGTGTTCTGAAGCGCTGCTTTTCCCGAGGATGCCCTCTTTCTTCCTTCAGCAACAGCCTCCCTTCTGACCTCGCTTTGGCCACAGGCAGGATCTCAATTCTCCGGAGAACAGAATTTGAAATGCGGTTGTGAAGTCTTGCCTGGCAGCCCTCTTCCCCCTCGGCTCTTAGTCTGAATTCCTGGGCAACTATTGTCCACATCCCTCGTTTGGCAATTAATAATATAGGTCCCTGTAACATTATCTCTCATAAAAGGATTTAAATGTCCCTGCCATCACAGCTTGTCTTCACAAACAGATTAGAAACTCCTTAAGGGCAGGGAGTGGGCTTGTCCCTCCATTTTGTAACACATGGCGAGTTACAAAAGCTCCTGAAATACCTGTTTATTTATGCAGACATCTGCAGAGCGTCTGCGCTGAGCCAGGCACCACTGTGGGTGCAGAGAGAGCGCCCGGCTCAGGAACACGGCAAAGAAAGGCCCAGCTGAGACAGACACTGGAGAGTCCCCAAAGGCTTCTGCTGCAGCGGTTCCTAGTATATTCGTGAAACTATTTAAAATGAACAACAAACTAAGATATAGTCTTCCAAAAGGAAGGTATTGAGCAGCTCCCCATGTGCCCCTCCCACTCAAGGAAGTAGCCAAAACAGAAGCTCCACTGTAAACCGGGTGGGCGTGCTGACGCAGGCCTGTAATCCCAGCACTCAGGTGGCTGAGCCAGGAGGATCACCAGGAGTTCAAGACCAGCCTGGGCTATATAGTGAGTTCAAGCCCAGCCTGAACTACAGAGGGAGACCCTATCTCAAAAATAAAATAAAGGGCTGGGGACTCAGCTCAGTGGTTAGAGAGCTTGCCTTGCAAGTGCAAGGCCCTGAGTTCAATCCCTGGCACCAAAAAAATAAATAAATAAATAAAAAAAATCCTCCATTGTAAGAATGATTAGGTCTTGGATCCATCGCCCTTCCCCTTTTACAGATAAAGAAACTGAGTGTTAGGATGACCCTCCCCAGATGCCATAATGGCCGTTGCTGGTTTCTCACAAAGCCCCTTCCCCCCATCTATGCCAGAATCTCCAGTCGAAACAATGACCCTTCCCGCCTGACTAGGGTCCTCAATTAGGTCCGTCGCGCCAATTTGCCCAGGGGCAGTGTCCACTACCTGGTCACCCCATATAGAAAGGACCAATCCTAAATGCACACTTTCAAGCCTCCAACGTCACGAAAGGGGGGGCAGCTAAGGGATAAAAGGCCACTCTCACTCCAGTGAGGGGGAGAGCTGTAACACCTTAATAAAGCTTTCTCCCACGGCGAGCGTCGTCAGCCTTTTCCCTTCCCCCTCCCTCCGCGTAAACCTAACACTGAGGATCAGAATGGTCAAATAAACCCAACGTGGGTGTGGCAAAGCCAAGTAGATGGTTTGGATGAATAAAAGAATTGCTTAAATATTGCAGGGTGTGGTGGCACATGCCTGTGATCCTAGCACTCCGGAGGCTGAGGCAAAAGGATCACTGAGAGTTTGAGGCCAGCCTGGGCTACACAGTGAGTTCAAGGCCAGCCTAGAATACATACCAAGATCCTGTCTCAATCAATCAATCAATCAATAAATCAGAAGAATCTCGACACACAGTCTGAGTTTCCTTCCACAGCAGCACAATGCACCTACTAAAACCATCCATGGTTCTGTCAATTACTGGTGCTTTTTTTCCCTTCCTTTCTTTCTTATTGATTGATTGATTGACTGAGACAGGGTCTTGATATATAGTCCAAGCTGGCCTTGAATTTACTATGTAGCTCAGGCTGGCCACGAAATCCCGGCGACTCTCCTGCCTCAACTGCCTGAGAACTGGGATTACAGGCATATCCCATCATGTCTAGCTCAAATTATTTGTTAAAACAACATCTTCCTAAAGGAAAGTAGCAGCCCATCTATGACGACGTCCCTTCTGTTTGCCAATCTCTGCTGACACTTAATGAATGCTCTGAATCCATCACCTCAAACTTTCTCAATCTGGAAATTATCAAGACCTTAGTTATGTATTTTTATATTGACTCTAAAATATGACATTTTAGTTAGTCCTTACATATCTCTTTTCTAATTTTTTTTTTTTTTTGGTAATACTGATGATTGAAATCAGAGCCTTCCTACTGAACTACACCCCCCGCTCTTTTTTGAGACAGGGTCCCACTAAGTCACTACATTGTCCAGACTAGGCTCAGATGTGTTATCCTCCTGCTTCAGCCTCCCAGAGTGCTGAATTACAGACATGAACCACCAAGTCCAGCTTTGCGCGTGTGTGTGCGTGTGTGTGTGTGATTGCTGGGAATCGAACCCAGGAACTCCTGCATGTATATTAGGCAAGCACTTTACTACCAACTATATCCACAGCCCCATCTTTACATATTTCTTAAGCAGATTGTGGCACAGCATACTGAAATAATCAATTCACCTGCCAATCACGTTATCCAAATATAAGTCTTGCCATATTATTTTATTTTGTATAAAGATGATCTTTAAAAAGATAATTTTTAAAAGCCCACCAAATTCTAAAAATACCCTCCAAATGAATACACTTTCCAAATGGTAATTTTAATTCCCAGAAGACAACAGTCAGATTTAAGAATTCAGCAAGTTTTATGTGAAGAGTTCTGTACTTATTAAGCCCCGGCACAACAAAAGAATTAACTATTATTAAACCATTATAAAGGCTTAATGTAATTGCTAGTTGAAGATCTTTGTTAGTGGAAACAATGGTCCCACCACACTTGAAAAGAAAACATCAGGAATTTGAAATGAGTGTTTACTAACATGAGGAGAAGGAGAAAAAATTTCCTTTAACAGAATAACACTGCTCCATCAGTCATTGTAAGCAAAAGCTTGGGAGTCTGCTGACAGCTACTGGCAAATGCCAAGGGTTCGGGGGGCGGGGAGCCCCCAGACAGTCTTCTTGGTAGCAGTGACACCGTGGAGCTGGGACTCCTGGCGTAGCACAGGTTCTGGTGTGTCCTTGAACCTGGGAGATGCTGAGACTCCATCTGCCCTGTGTCAGATGTCAGGTGCCCACCCAGTGGGAGGCCGCTTCTGTGTCTCGGCCCATTTCCAGAACCAAGAGTGTGTTTTCAAAGTCCAGACAAGAACTGTCCTATTCACTGACAGCTGCGGAGGGGACGAGCCCAAGCGGGGTACAGATTGGCCACCTCAGAGCCAGCTGAAGCCCTGCCCCATGCTGGCTGTCACCTACCGGGCCACCTTGCTCTGGCCTCGAGGCAGGTCCTGCTGTGAGGCGGCACACCTGCCCCTCACCGCCAGCTCAGCCGGCTGGCACAGCTTAAGGCCCTGCTGGCAGCCAGCCGGCTTGAAGCAACCCTTTGTTTAAAGACTTACATTTGACTTCGACTAAAATTGTAAGTCCTGACAGAAATCCCACCAGTATTTACTTAAATAACTTCAAAAATATCTGAATTCCTACAATAATTTATCATATATTTTATAAAGAACTAGCAGACAGGCATTTGCAGGTGACAGCAAAAAGAAAGAATGTCTAAAGAGATGGAAATGCTAATTAGGCTAGTCACACTGTAAACTATAAATACGTACAACTGTGTCAGTTACAAAAATTACTCAAATTTTTAAAAATCTGCACACCACTGTTGAGTGCATACCACCAGGGGTCTACTTGTTTTCTGTAACCCTAGTGACAGTATTCCGTATATGACTCCACTGGAGTCCTTGACAAAGGAAAAAGCAGTTGTTTAATATAACGGGATGCAAACAGCAACAAAGTAGTAGCAAAACTGGAGAACACAGAAAATTTTCACCTCCATTTTAAGCAGACTTAGAAACTTTACAGAGAACAAAACATAACCCCAGGAATTCTTAACCTTGTGCAAATACGGAAAAAAAATCAGAAAAGACAAGACAGGGGATCTGGACACTAGTCTTTCACATTTCCTTTTATCTTGTCACTTTCGCTCCTTCTCTTTAAGAAAGAAAGGTTTCTGTATCAGATGAACACACCTGTGTGCAAAGAAAACAACGCTGCTTTTGGTTGACTGTGAAATAAACAAAAAATGGAGTTGTAAATGGAATTCACTGAGGGCCATAACTTGAGATGGTTTTTAAGATAAACAGATTTTTGTCACTTACAAGCCCTAAGGATCATCTTAATCAGTGTTTGGACTAGCCTATAAACCTGGAGACAACTGTCAAAGTCTCAGGGGTGACGTACTTCCCAGAAAAATCATGATGCTCAAACTCCTGGAAGTCTTATTTTATTCTGCAATACTAAGCATTCAAGATATCTTTTCATATTGAATCTGCTCATTAAAAACCAAGACCAGGGGATCAGGCTGTTGCTCAGAAGTACAGCACTTGCCTGCCATGTGCCCTATAATCAATCCCCAGTATCTACCTCCCAAATTTTTAAATAATAAAAACCACTGCCAAGCATCACTTTGCCAGTTGAGTTGCCTACAATATTCTCTTTCATGCAGAAAGATAAAAGATTCTGCATGAAAGAAAACAAGCACAGAAATGCATGTATATATGCCTTTATCTTCCACGGTCACAGACACTCAAAAGGTTAATAATCTATGTCAAAATCTTCTGGACAACTAACTTGACCAAACAAATTTAAGGTAAATGGAGTGTGGTGGTGCAGGCCTGTAATCCTAGCACTCTGCAAGGCCTGTGGCAAGAGGACGGCAAGTTTGAACCCAACCTGGGCAATTTACTCAGACCCCATCTCAAAAGAAAAGGGCTGGAGATGCAGCTCAGCACGAAAGGCCCTGGGTTCAAACCCCAGTACTGAAAAAAAAAAGTTTTATATAAGAGTCATTTAATTTCTAACATGCCATATCATTTCCTGGACTCCTTACCCACCTACCCTGCTACCTGCCCACAGCCTTCCTGGGCCATCTTCACATACTTCACAACGTGTGCCAAAGCCCAGTGCTCCACCAGGGGACAAAATTCCTCCCTCCTCCCCCAAGCTTGTAAGCATGTTCTTCCCGTGCTGAAATCACAATTTAAGGATCTCTCTAAATATTTCCATGATTTCAATCTACACTGAGCTTGTTCCTCAAAACATCTATAAAACGGTCTTACCACTCAACTTGGTCAGTCATAAACCCTTTTCACAGGCTGATCTCATCACCAAAACTCCAGAAGCTACCTGAAGGCAAAGACTGGATCTTACATCCCTTTAGCACTGTGCAATTGATTCACATCTCTTTTTTGTATTCACCGCTAGACTTCATAGACTCATAGAAAGCTATTTTCTGAAAGGACTCTTAGAGATGACCTACTCTGAGCTCCACATTTGAAATGAACTAGATGAGACTCATTAACCTTTTACAGCCCAGCCAAGTAGGCAGATCTGGGTTCAAATTCCACCTCTGGCATATTTGTCTGAAAAAGAAAACGGGGAGGGGGCCCGCGGGGAAGTGGGGATATAGCACAGCACAGAGGCCCCAGGATCAATCCCTAGTACAAAAAAAAAAAACCAAAAAACACAAAACCTCCCTAACCCTCCTGTCTTGCCCACAACTTTCTCTTTAGAAGTAAAAGCTGGAAAAAAAAAAAAAAAAAGCACCGCTACGTTCAACTTTTTGGAATAAAGTTAGTATCTCTACCAGAATGCTCAGGCAAACTGTGAGAGATGGAAAGCTAGGCTTGGAAGGATTCTGCCTCTCAGGCGAGCTTGCTTATGACTTGTGGCACCAACTCCTCCAATGAAATGACTAGCCTATAATAAATTCTGGCAGAAAGTAAACCAGAAACTCACTGGTGTGTTGTCAGTGAAGTTAAATATTGCACTTCACTCTGTTTTATGCAAGCAAACAGTGACTAATAGGATTAGCTTGAGCCTCAACACTAAGTGTAGATAGTCTTCAACGAGAAACAGGTTCCATTAGTACAGGTAGTAAACATATTTAAAAGGGTGCACATTTTGCTCTTGGAAACACATTTCACTAGAAAAAACATTTGCCAGATCAAAAGTGTCATTTCTTTCCTTTGCAAGGGACGCAGACTCCGAAGACACAGATTCCCACTACAGTAAAGTTGGTTCTTTCAAGGAATATTTTTCCTAAGAGCTATACATAATCAGCATCTTGTATCAATTACACAAATACCAGTTAAGCCACCCTGGTGCCCTGGGAAAAGAATCACAAAACACAGAAAATCCCTGCCGGCTTCAGCTGTCCCCTCCCGCAGAGCTTGACAGCGCGTTCCCGGCGCCCAACACCAGCCGCCGGGCTCCCCCCAGCGCCCTCCTCCCGCATCAGACCGCGGGGCTCTCGGGCCAAATTCCAGCGTCCCTCAGCTCAAAACCGCGAAAAGGCGAACCCTGCTAAGCAAACTGTAGGGCGCGTCCTAACTTTCCTTTCTTTCCTAGTGTGCGCATTTGAGATGCTAGACTTCACGGTGCTTTTCTCAGGTCCACGGGTCGCTAGGAGCCACCCACCTGGAGAGGCAAGGGAAAGTGGGCGCGGACCAAAGGGAAGCCTGGTGAGTTCTAAAAATGTCCCTAGTACGGGAAATTTAGCATCCAGCAGCCCCAGCATAATCAGATGCCAATATAAAGAAGGCGGCTCCTCTCTTCATCGCACCCCAGCCCTGCTTAAAAGGAATAACCAAAACATACACCCGGCAAGAAGCGGGAGATCTGGGCCCTCCCGGGGGAGACGAGGCCCTCCCAGCCGACCGTCTGGAATGTGGAGGGAGAAAGTTGCCCGCCAAGTGGACGCCGAGGCTGGGGAACGGGGCCGAGCGCAGGAACCGGGAGGGTGGCAGCCCCAGCCCCGCGCGCGGCCGGCGGGCTCGGGCAGGGTGTGGGCGCCGCCGAGGCCCACGGAGCGGCGGCCCGAGCTCTACTTACATAACGCTTCAACTTTTTCTCCGGAGGGGACTTGCGGAGCCACCCCGAGCAGACCACTTCGCCGCCGCTCATGGTGCGCGCCGGGCGGGCTCGGGGCCGGGTGGCTAGGGGACGGTGGGCGCGCTCCCGACACCGCCGGCGCCCGGGGGACCCGGCTCTGTCCCCGACGGCGCGCGGGCTCCGCGCTGGGCTCCGCGCTGCGCTCCGCAGATCCTCTCTGGGCAGCGATGGGGCTCCGCGGGACTCTGCCCCGACTCGGAGCCGGAGCCTCGGTCCCTCGCGCTCCGCCCCCTGGGGACGGGACCTCCCCGGAGCGCCTTCCGAAGGCGACACGCCGCCGCACACGCGCGTGCGGTGCTCCCGCTGCGGCTCGCCCGCTCTCGGTTTCGGTGCGCCCGGCGCGATCCCCTCCTTCCCTCTCCTCCGGGGAGGGCGGGTCGCTCCTCCGCGGCGCCCGGGAAGCGCAGGGACGAGGGAAGCTCCGAAGCGTCCGCGGGTGGGGACGCAGCGCAGTTTGGGTCCGCCGAGTGCGCGGCGAGGCACCGGGCGGCGCCGGGCGCTGGAGGTCGCGGGTCCGGCCGCAGGGTGGGTCCGCGCTCGCGGCCACCGAGGAGGGCGGAGGACTGGGCGCTGGGCGGCCCTGCTCGGGGAGGGATCCCGCTGTCCCGTCCCGCGCTCCTCCCCCGCCGCCTCCCCCACCCCGGGGCGCGCGGCAGGTTCCGAGCGACGCGGCCCCGGGCTCGGTCCCTCCTTCGCCGGGCCCCTTCCTCCCTCGCCTCCGCCCCTTCCCACGTTCTCCCCGGGCTCGGGTTTCCGCCCAGACTTTCTCTGAAACTCCGCCGGAGCACTTCCAGCCAAAACAACAAGGGCCCGGAGGAGGGGACGGAGGCGGGCGGGAGGGAGCGGGAGTCCGAGAGGCACCCTGGGATCTGTAGTCCGGGCCCGAGCGGGGTCCTCGGCGCCCCGCGGCCCCCAATCGTCTCGCCCCCGGGAAGGCGGCGGGGGCCGGCGGGAGGGCAGCGCCCGGGGCCCTGCTGCGGAGCACGGGCTCGGCCGGGTTTGCCAGCTTGACTGCCGGGTGTCAGTTTGGAGTTCGTGCCGTGAGCGACAGCAGGAGTTGGGCTGGGGTAGGGGGTTCTCCACCTGACAGCCTGAAAAGAAAAGCCTCCGGGAAGGAGGCAGCGATCCCGCCCCTGTTCCTACCGCGCGAGACCGAAGGGCTGCGACCTGGAGGACTAGGGACAGCGCCATGGCGACCGCGACGCAGGGGCGCGCTGAGGGCTGCCCGGGGCTGGCCCTGGAGCCGGCCGGCCTCCCGGGCGTAGGGGGTGGGGACCCTTGGGGGGGCCAAGGGTTGGATCGAACCTGTCTCTGGGACACGTTAAAGGCTCACCCTCCCTCCATTTGTTGCTCGTTTCTTCCACTTTGTATTTACTTAAAATCTGTCCAAGGGTTGTTCCATAGGAAAGCTATTCTTGTGTTTTACGAAGTACTGTGTTATACCTGAGTTTACCATGCTCCTATAATAGAATTTTCCAATGTATTTGAAACAAAGATCCAAAACATATTTTAAAAGATAATATGTATGCAATTAGATAAAAGTGCTAAAAATATGAAGAGCTAGATGAACACTTATGAAGAACATAACCTGGGGCATTTCCTTTTAATATTCATATATTCAGAATTTCCTCTGTTTGAAAACGTTTTAGGTCGTAGTAAGAAATCAGGTGCTGGGATGGTGAGCCAACGAAGCTCAAGTGCAAATGAGGGTTTAGAACAATAAGCAAAGGGTTAGAAAAACTACAGATTATGATTAATGTGTTCCCCGAAGGAAATAAACACAGTCTAAGATATGAAAAATAACTGGGGTGGGACTAAGGCTGAGGAGGTATTTAGCCAGAGGCAGAGCTGAAAGATGCAAAGAGAGGAGAATCAGATTTGCTTCCTTGGACAAATGAAAGGAATGATTATTTTTTGAACAAACAAAAGGAATAATTATAAGGAGGACTGAAAGAGAAGCAGCAAGAGGATTCGTTTATAAAGAACACAGATGAAGACCCCTGGGAACTTGGAGATGGGGACAGGGAACTCAGGGAAGGGAGGCTGCCGGATTGTGTAAGCTTTAGTCCTGAAAGCTGAGACAGTGGCAGGAGGCACCACCGTCACACTCATGAGTGGACTTCCTCATTCGGTAACTTCATTAGAGTAATATTCTGTTACTGTCATCAAAGTCAGAGAATACCTTGAAAATAAAATAAATTTAAGTAGCACAGGAAGTTATTATCAGAAAATAATGTCGGTATCTTAAGACTATCCTCAGCGTATCTAAACAGCATGATTAATCAGAACAGACCCAGGTCACTGAGGTTTAGAAACTTCATCCTTTGGCAGAAACTTGAGTATCACAAGAGCTGAGCTTCTTCGAGATCTGGATTCATTTCTCAGGTCATCGATTTAGTGGCCATGACCTGGGACAAATTACATCATGTCTCTGAGTTTCAGTTTCCTGATATGTGAAATGGGAGTAATAATATGCAAAATTTCAATGAAAATGAGAAATAATCGAATTTTAAATGCCAGATGGTAGATATCGGAGGGTTTTTCTCTTTGTTGTTTATTGTAGAATGTTAAGGCTTTAAAGAACACAACCAAGTATATTTATGGTGGTTGAGAACCAAAGTGATTCTTTTTACATATGAACACAGATCACACTGTTAAGTCCTCCAAAAGAAGTTATTACATTTATGTTCCACCTCTCCTATAGTGTGCATCTGCACTGAATGAAAGTATTAATAATTAGAATTGGTAGGACTAGTCCACAACTGGTTAGTGACCTGTCGGCTTTAGCAAATGTGTTATACCTGTTTGCAAATGTGAAGTGATCCTATAATAAAACTATATTTTCCAACATATTTGGAACAAAACCTCAAAACAAATTTTAGAAAATATGTAATCAGTTAAAAGTGCTCAAAATATGAGGCGATAAATATCAACATTTGTGGAAAACATAACCTTGGATATTCCCGTATTAACACAACACTCATATGTAGGAGTTCCTTTATGTTTGAAAGTGTTAGAGGCTGTAGTATGAAATTAGGCGTCAGGTTGGTGATGAAACATCCCTACATACTGGAAGAACTACTCCCATCTCTTTATGCTTACCATAAAGTTCCTTTAAAATGGTGAATTATGGGGTTAGGAATTTAGCTCAGTAGTAGAGGGCTTGCCTAGCAAGTGCAAGTCCCTGATTCGATACCCAGCACCCCCCCCAAAAAAAGAAAAAACAAAAAATGGAAAATTGTATTGTCTATTGTTTAGCTTTTGGAATTTTCAGTATTGTTTCTTTATTTCAAATAAGACATTCAGTTTTCTCATTTCTACATAAGCAGTCTTTATGAGAAATGTCCCTATCTTCTACTGTTTTGTTTTAGACTCATAATTCTAGAGATCAAATCAGGACTGAGGTGAGGCTGAAGATAGATAGGCCTCTCTGTGTGTACAATATTTTAGGAACTTTGCATCATTTTTATGTGATGTGCTATTTTTAGATCTTCTGTAAATCATTTTGTGGTTGTAGGCACTAAAACTATGCTGGGAAAAACTTACTGTACATATAAATATCTTAAAATTTTTTCATATAAGAAATATTTATGGAATGTCTAGTATTTGCAAGTCCCTCGGGATCTGGGACACAATAGAGAGGAAAGGCAGACTGTTCCAGCCCTTTTCTATCCAAGAAAAAACTTTTTATAGATAATTAACCCCATGATGTCTGTGATACAGTTGATAAAGGCTGTGGAAGGAAAATATAGTTTAGTTTGAGCAGCTGGGGATTTAGCTCAGGGGTTAGAGTGCTTGCCTTGCAAACACAAGGCCCTGAGTTCAATCCCCAGCACCAAAAAAAAAAAAAAAAAAATTTTGAGCATACGTTAGAGGATCTACACTTTTCCAAGTGAGGAGAGGGGGTATGTTAGGAAAGGCTTCTCTGACAGAAAGACTTTAAAATGATCCCTCACTATAGGCAGAAGGTAGTCTGGCCTGGAGGTGAGTTTTCCAGACAAAACAAAACCTACTATTTGTAGGTCCTTAGGCAGAAGCAGCCTCTGAGGAACTGAATGAAGACAGCCAGGCCTCAGTGAAAGAGCTGTTAGTGCTGTGTGAGATTACAGAGGCACGCAAGGGGCAGGTCATGCAGACCCTCGGAGTTCTTCAAGTTTAGACTTTGCTTGAAATCAAATGACCATGTTATCTCCTGTGACCTTCGGATCACCTCAAACAGTCATCCCAGTGGACTTTATTAGGTTCCGCCAGCATTTACTACTTTAACCATGTATCTTCCAACTTGAGTTTTTGATTTCTCCCTGTACATTCTTCTCACACCTCTTCTAGCCTATGGATTCCTCTGTTTTTTTATGATCTGTGAGATCTCTTTCTTCTTTACTATCCACCCTCCTTCCTCCAATTTAAATTCTATAGTCCACATCTCCAATAACATGTTTCCATCTCATGAAACCTCAGTTATGGACAAACTCAACTCCACTATCTTCTGCACCCAAGCAGTCACACAACTGACATCATTACATATTCATGTTTAGTGAATCCTCAAATGGATTCTTAACTATCTGCAGGCACAGATCTTGGTTTGCTGGGGCCTGAAGTTTATACAACTTGGAAAGTACTTCTAAAAAAAGGAATACACAGGGCTAGGGGAATAGTTCAGGGGTAGAGCACTGACCTAGCCAGTGAGAGGCCCTACATTCAATCCCCAACACTAAATAATAATAATAATAATAATAATAATAATAATAATAATAATAATAGTCATAGTAATGTTAAAAAGGAAAGAAAGATTATATGATTACAAATAGAAAAGTAGGGTAAATATTTAGAATGAGAAATCACCCACAAATTACTGGTGACTTTGAGAGACAGATGCCTTTCTTCCAAGATCTACAGATGATTTACAGAATCCTTACATAATTAAGTCCCTGAGGACAGCTTGGTGTTTCCTCCTGTGTTGTTAGCCAGTTTTCCATTGCTGTGACAAAATATGTGAGATAGCATCTTAAAGGAGAAAAGGTTTCTTTGGGCTACTGGCTTCAGTGGTTTCAGTTCATGGTTTGCTGGCTCCATTGCCTGTGGACCTGGCTGGGGCTGCTCCTTGCCTGTGGCAAGGCAGAAACTTCAGTGGAAAGACATGGTGGAGGAAAGACATAGTGGAGGAAAGATGTGCTTACCTCATGGCAACCAGGATGCAGAGAAGGTGAGAGAGTCAACAGCCTGTGCTGGCTAACTTTCTCCTGCTTTTGTTCCATCTAGGCCCTTGCCCTATTGGATGATGCTGCCCACAGTCAGGGGGTTCTCCCCATCAGTTTGCTGTCCACTTGTCAGTCATTTCTAGAAACAGTCTCACAGACATAACCAGAAGTGTGACTTACTAATTTTTCCAAGGTGTTTCTCAAACCATCAAGTTGACAATCAAGATGAGCCATCACAGCTCCCAACTAGGATGTACTACCTCTCTCTGTACTGTTCTCTACACTCTCCAGGATGGCCCAATGAGAGACCCTGAGGTGAAGCTTCGTTAGCTTCATGGATGCTTCTACTATCTGACCAGATAGTTCAGGTGAGGTTAGTCTGTTCGGGCTGCTACAACAAAATACTACATGAAACTAGGCAGTTCATAGACAACAGAATTTTATTGCTTACAGTTCTGGAAACCAGAAAGTCCAAGATGAAGGCACCAGAAGATGAGTATCTGGAGAAGGCCTATCCCTCATATATGTTACCTGCGGGCTGTTTCTTCACATGGCAGAAGGGGTGAAACTCCCTCAGGCCACTTTCGTAAGAGCAAAAATCCTACTGGACATGGTGGTAAACACTTGTAATCTCAGTACTCTTGGAGACTACGGGAGGAAGATTGAGTGTTGGAGCCCAGCCTGGGGAACTTAGAGAGACCCTTTCACAAAATAAACAGCTGGAGATATAGCTCAGTGTGACGACCATGGGTTCAATCCCCAGTACCGGGGTGGCGGCACTAACCCCACTGGTGAGAGTGAAGCCCTCATGACCTGACTACCTTCAAATAGCTACTTCTTAATACCATGACCTTGGGGAATAGGTTTCAACATATAGATTTTAGGGGACATTCACATCTCAGTATCTGGCAATCCTATTTTTTTTTTTTTTTTGGACCATGGAATAAATTTATTTTTTGAGAAAAATCACAATTTCTATACCCTCCATTAATATACAAAGTCTAAAATTCTGAATTAATAAAAACTAGAAAATGATAATTTACTTTATAGTATTTAACTTCATAAACTGCTTTTTGAATGATTTACACAGTTTATCAAAAAAGTAATAATGATGATGATTTTTTTTAAAAATTGGTGTTTAATTTCCTTGTTATATTAGCAGAATACTTAGTAAGTAGAAGAAATAACCTAATTTGAATCTGAACCTAATTTTGTATTTTAGTAGCGCAATTAAATCTGATCAGATAATTTAAATCTATTTAATTCAGCTTATTTGACTAAAGACCTTTATTTTTTTTTTTTAATCCTATTTTTTTATCTGGAAAGTCCACTTTTCCATTCTCTGCACTAACTTCTTTTTTTTAACCTATTATCTCTATTAAAACATAATTCACATACTACAAAATTCACCTTTTTAATGTGCTCAATTCAGTGGTTTTTAGTGTATTCACGAAATATTCAACTACACCACCAATTTCACAAAATTTTCATCGCCTCCTAAAGAAACCCCATTTTCATTAGCAATTGTGCCTAATCTCCTTTCCCCAAGGCTCTGACAACCACTAATACTTTTGTTTCTTTGTATTTACCTCTTTCAGACATTTTATGTAAATAGAATCATGCAATTTGTGACATTTTGTGACCAATTTCTTTCACTTAGCATAATGTTTTCAAAGTTTAGCCAAGTTGTGTCAGTTCTTCATTCTTGTTAATTGCTAAAAAAAATTCCATTGTAGCATATACCACATTTTAAATTCATTCAGCTAATGGATATTCAGTTTATTTCCATTTTCTGGCTATTATGAATAGTGCTTCCAATAACTCTTAAAACTTCTTTGGTGAATTTCTAAACACTTCCCCTTCCCATCAACTGCAGATATTTTCTTGTTGATTTCCTGGGAAACAAAAGTACTCAAATCTCCTTCAACTTCTAGCCATCAAATATCAAACCTACCTACTATCTAGACCCCTCCTTCATCACTCCTCAGCCTTTGGGCTAAGATCAAGTGTAGACCCTCCTTCTCTACGTCCCTCCTGTGGCAGATAGAGGAAACTTCCTTCCTCCTATCAAAGGCCAATCCCTCAATGGATGCCTTCGATTTCATCCCATAGCACCTTCTCAAAAACCTTACCCTACATATGGCCTCTGTAACTAACTACCCCTAGCATATTCCTTTCTGTAGTTCTGTGTGTGTGTGAGTGTGTCCATGCGCATGCGTGTGTGTGTATGCGTGTGTGTTGCAATAACAAGTGGCGATCCAGATTTGGCCAAAGGGCTCTCATTTCCAAATTTTGCTGAATACCATGATCTGATTGGTGAAGTCTGTCTGAGGAAGAGATCAGGATTCTAATTTTGTTATTTTATTATTTTGTGGAGCCAACACACACACACACACACACACACACACACACACACACCCATATAATTTTTCTAGTGGAGGAAGTCATTACTATGGTGCCTTTTTATTTTTTAATTAATTAACTTATTGAGATTTGAAGTCTGATCTTGTGTATTTGTTACTCTTAACAATTCTTATTTTTTACTAGATTCAGAAGTAGAAGCTTACAGAGATGACAATCTGGGGCAGTCTGTTCTTGATGTCTCTCTTTGGCTTCCTTCATTCTTTTGGCCAGAAGTTTGGTGCACTTTGCAGCCCTTTTCTTCTTTGGCGTAGTACACTATTTGTTCAGAGCCACGTGCTGTGGTGTTTGTGTTTCAGGACGTGTGGAGTGACAAGATGCTGAATCTTGAGTGCTCTGGACCTGGGTCTCCTGCCTTCTTTGCCTAAAGGCTTTCTGACAACATATTGGTGGGTATCATCTTTAGAGAGATTAAAAAGTTCGCAGATTCTGCTGTTGCTTTTGGGCCACAGGCAACAAACCACGGTAGTATCCATCACTCCAGAAATGTCTTTTCTGATCTTTACAATAATCAAGTTGAGATGGTTTGGATTGGCATTCACAGAGCAAGCCCAAGCAGGCCTGCACAGTCTTTCTCCACTTCTCTTTGTCTGTAACAACACTGCCCTTTCCTCGGTAGCAGGCAGACACAGCAATGGGTCAAGACATCTTGCCCCATGGGGAAACCTTGTTTGTCTTCCCCACTCCTGACTGGGAGTACATAACACTTTCGTTCTTCACGCAGAGCATTAGCAGCAACGTCTGCGGCTCTGTGTTTCTCATATAAAGCATGAGTTTGCATTTGTCGTCCACGTCAATGAGTTTCTGGCAGCCAGCGACTGGAAAGGAAACATCCAGCTTCACCCTGAAGTAGCTGATGGAATTTGAGGCAGTACCGCTCTGGTACTTTTCACATTCGCTATTGTAAGCTAAATCTTTTCAGAAATTGACGATAGTATGCATTTGCAGATTATTTAATCCCTCCCTAACGACAGCTCTGTTCTTCTGAATGAAACACTGGCTAGCTAAAGGGAAAGTTGATTGCACTGTGAGAAAGGCATTGCAGGCCATAGAGTACAGTTTGCTTCCATTTTCATTGAAAACTTACTTAAATTACCTGTCACTTTTTAAACATAGAAGACTTCTCTTCTAAAACCAAGCAGTGTGGAAACCCTCTATATTCTATATTCCCTTTTAGCTACAATCTTTTCTCTTCTTTCGTAGAACAACTTCTACTAGTAGTAATAGGCCATACCTCTAGTTTGTTACCTTCCCTTCACTCCTTAGCCTGCTTCTTTCTGGCTACCATCCCTATTTCTTTCCGACTTTTGCCAAGATTGCCATTGACTCCCACATCACTAAATGGAACATGAAGTTTTTAGTCTTTGTATTTCTCAAACTCTCAGTACCCTTGGGCTCTAGACATCTCAGTTTTGAATCTTCTATCTTCTAGCTCCTTCAGTTCTCTTTGCAAGCTCCTCCTTTACGGGCCCTAGGCTCTCCTATCTTCACATTCTGTACTTTCTCATGTGTGGTAGTATCAATTACAGTCTAAGTATGGACACTTGACAAGCTTCCACCCCTAGCCCAGTTCTCTTCTGGACAACCCACTTGTAAATCCAACTGTTTTCTCCATACATACATCCACTTGGCTCCACAAAACAAACAAAATCAGAATCCTGGACCTTTCCCAAGACCTCATCAAATCTATGTCCTCCTCTAATTTCTTTCTCTCAGTAGCCCAATCTTTATTCTTTCCTCTCTCATCATTTGTCACCAACCCACTAATAAGTATAGGTGAGCTTACCTATGAAATATTTTTCCATTCCATACATTTCTTTGTACTACCACCCTTCTTCAAGGGTCCTTTAAAAGTACCACAGGTACTTCTTCAAGCTGTTTCAGCTTTCATCCGGGTTTCTGGTCATATATTTATTTGTGTCTACATCCTCTTTCCCCTAATCAATAGATTCTCCACCTTTTAGCCAAAGTAATGATTATAAAACACAAATATGATCATTTCAGTGGCCGCCCATCGATCACAGAATACAAACCAACCTCTAAACATGTGCCATCAACACGCATACGGCCTCCCCCTCCACAGGTACCCAACCTTACCTTGACACTCTCCTGTTATCACCAAACCACTCAAGCTTCCTTCCTGTCCTAACACACACAGGCCTCTCTTCCCACCTCCAGGCTTCTGTTCTTGCTGTTCCTTGTGCTTGGGACACTGCCACCCTCTTTGCTTTTATGGAGGCTGGTGCATTCCTGCCCGCCCTTAGGATTGTAGGTCACCCTTTGCTCCTGTGGGAAGCCTTTTCTTCATAATGTAGGTTGAGTCATATTCCCTATTCTCCTACTGTCCTATGCCCTTCTCCAACAGAACATGTATCACAGGTGCCTTTTACCTCCTAGCAACATTATTCACTCACTTGATGATGGATTTTGGAGGGAAAGAACCGTGTCTATTTCATGTATCTGATTTTTCTGCATCCTTTCAGATGCCTACCAGAATGCCCGGCATATAATAAGTTCTTAACGTGTATTTGTTGCATGAGTGAATGATGGAATTTAGAGAAGGGCTTTGATCCAATGGCTGACTAACCCAGATTTATGGGTCTGCTTGCTACTGACATGGCAGCCAGAGAGGGTGCCGGAGGCAAGGTACTTGAGTAGAAGACTTCTTCAGAAGGACCAGATTCCAAAAGATGAAAAGCTGTGCTTTGTGTAATTACCTAAAGGTAGAACTGTTTTTCTATTGAAAAATTTCTACCCAGGTACGGTGGTGAACACCTGTAATTCCAGCTACCGGAAAGCCTGAGGTGGGAGGATCACAGGTTCAACGCCAATCTGGACAACTAAGTGAGACCCTGTCTCAAAGTGAAAAAAAAATAAAAAATAAAAAGGGGTAGGAGGATAGTTCAGTGCCCCCTGAGTTCAATCGCCAGTACTGAAAAAAAAAAATTCCTAAGGAAGTTGTGTTTAAATCTCAGAATGAAAGTATTTTTGGAATAAGATTTATTGTAATGAGAAAATAATCTTTTGACAGGGGAATAAAACCATTGTTTTTAGAATATTTCAATTATAATTAATAAGAGGTATGATAAATTTAAACACATTCTGCTATCAGCACCTGAGTTGCATACTACTGTTTGTAGCTCAATATTTCCAAATTTTGGTCACTAACTGGGGTAAAAGAGAATTTGAAAATGTAAGCAAAATCTCTTTGTGATTGTGACATGAAAATATTATATGTAATTCTATTAAAGTTATTTCATATAATAACTTCCTTTTTATCTATTTTGAATTCAAACTGTATTTTTTCTCTTTTGGGTGAGCATTAACATTCTATTAAGTCACAACGTACTGACTTAACTCATTTTCTTCTAAACTTAAAATTATTGGATGACCATTTCAAATCAATGCCATTTATTAAATTGAAGTAAATGCTATATGTATAGGTAGCCTGCACTTTTACAGTCATCCAACTGATGACAGGTGATGCTGAAATACACTGGGGAAGTGATAGACTTTTGGATAAGTGGTGCTGGATTAAGTGGAAGTTCATATGGCAAGAAGTGAGTCTTAACCCCCATCTCACAACACACACAAGAAATAACACCAGGTGGACTGTAAGTTTCAAAGTTAAAGTGACAACTGGGGAGTTAGCTCAACAGTAGAGCACTTGCCAAGCCTTTGTGAGACCCTAGATTCCCAGCATCACACACACAAATAATAAATAAATAAATCACAGAAAACATTGAACTTAAAAGTAAAAAAGTGATAGAGTTCAATAACATTAGAACTGAGATTATCTCTTCATCAAAAAGCACATTTAAGAGAGTATAAAAAAAGGAAGTTATTTTAATATATATGTATTAAATGTAATAAATGCTATAGAATGGAAGATGGTATTTTAATACATACGTTGTTAAAGAGCTTGTAATTGGAGTATATGAATCATTCCTAGAATTAAGAAGATTCAGGAAATCTAAGTCTTCAGCTTCTGACCAAGCTAGAGTAGATGAGACTAGATTTACTTGCCTTACTGAAGGACAGATCCTTAAAGAAAGAATCAAATATATGAAACAATAATTTTCATGACATTGGACCCCGGGCAGCGAATGACAGTGCTATCTGGAGACAGGAAACAAACAAGGAAAGCCCGACTGTTCTCCCAGCTTACTGAATGCAAAGACTGTCTAGACCACAGCATGCAGAGTTCGGGGGTCTCTCGGAGTTGGGAACCTGGAATGAGGGTGTGAGGAGGATAAATTAGAGGTCGCAGGGTAGATTACCAGACAGGAAAGAGCTACAGAGAGAGGACTGTGGCGATCTCCACTCATGTGATCCCTCTCAGCCTTCATCTAAATACTGATCAGCAGCTGCAAGTGGAGAATGCACCTGATGCTGGGGGAAAAACACTAGAAAAGGTGAAAGGGGCCAGAATCTTCAGGGGTCATGTAGTTTATAAATAGTTCTTCTTCTCCCTGAGCCAGAGCAGAAAACATCATATGAGTGAGAAACAGCACACTATGAGGTTCTCTGATGCATTTGTCTCAATAGCGATGTAAAAGTAACCCGAGACTAAATGCTGCTGTGGTCTGGATTAAGTGTCTGTGAAAATTTAACAGTAAGACCACATGGATTTAAGCTACTCCAAGCAACTACAGTATATCCTAGAGCAAAACTTAATGTATTTATAGGAAAATAAAATATCCAACACTCAACAACATAAAATTTACAATGTCTAACATCCAATCAAAATAAAAAGAAGGTAAATATGATCCCAAATGAGAAGAAAAATCAATCAATTGAGGCCACCATATAATGACAGAAATTATAAAAACACTAGAACGGTTATAATAACTCTATTCCATGGGCCTGGGGTATATCACTGTTGTGTGCTGCTTGCCTGGCGTGTGTGAGGACCTAAATTTGAGCCCCAGGACCCCAAACAAACAAAAATCACTCTCTAGCACGTGTTCAGGAAGCTGAAGGAATGATTGAGCACGTAAAGTAGAGATATGGAAGGTAATTAGAAAGCCCTAAGTCAAATTTCTAGAAATGAAAACTACCACGCCTGATATGAAAAATATACTTCATATCACAGGTCAGTGAATTTGAATATGCAGCAATAGGAAACACAGAAGGAAAAAGAGTGGAAAAAAAGGAATAGAGTATAAAATGAAAAAAGACCACTTCTAGCAGCTTAAAATACGTGCTATTGGAGTTTCCAAAGGGGAAGGGATGTATTAAAAATATTTAAAGAGACTGGGGAAAAAAGAAGACTCAAGATATATTATGTGCAGGTACAAATTCTCTATGATGAATGTTATCATCATGTACATCTAAAATGTACTGATAAAATTAGCTTAAATAAAAAGAAAAAATATTTGAAGAGCTAATGGCCAAAAATTTTCAATTCACTTATGAGAGATAACATTGCAGAGAAATTAAACAAGGCATGGGTAAGTTAGATTGAGTTGGCAAATCAAAAGAGAATATCATTAAGTTGTCAATTTTCCCTCACATCAATCAATAAACTCAAGACATTCCCAGCCAATACCACAGCAACCCAGAAAACTCCCCCCGCAAATTAACAAACAGAGGACCTAGAATAGCTAAAACAGCTGTGAAAAAGAAAAAAGTTAGACTTGCACGGTCTGATTTCAAAACTTACAAGAAGCCACAGTGATGAAGACAGTATAATATTGACACCAAGATTGACAAACAGACTAGCAAAACAGAAAAGAGTCCAGAAATAGACTCATACAAATATGGTCAATTGATTTTTGACAAAGGTGCATGAGCAATTCAAAGAAGAAAAGACAGTCTTTCTCATAAGTGATCCTGAAAGAAATATCCAAGTACAAAAACAAACCAACTAAACCTTTGATCCATACCTCGAAGTATATGCACAAATGTGCCCACAATAGATCACAGACCTCAGTGTAAGACTTCATTTAAAAAAATAATAAACCTAGGAGAAAATATAGGAAAAAATCTGTATGATGTTGAGTTAGGCAAAGGTCTCCTAGATATGATATGTAAAGCATGACTCACAAAAGAAAAAATTATAAATTAGACCTTCTCAAAATTAAGAATCTTTCCCCTTGAAAAGACGCTGTTGAGGGAAATGAAAGACAATCCACGAACCAGAGCAAATATTCACAAATCACATTTGATAGAAGAGCATTTCCAGCCAGGAGTGGTGTCACATGCCTGTAATCCTAGCATTCTGGGAGGGCGAAGAAGGAGGATTGCAAGTTGGAGGCCAGCCTGGGCTATTTAGGGAGCCCCTGTCTTGAAATTAAAAGGTCCGGGGATATAGCTCAATGTAAAGGCCCTAGATTCAATCTCTAGTGTGTGCAGGGAACTAAGTCCAGAATTTATAAAGAACTATAAACTTTGTAACAGGAAAACAAACAACCTAATTAAAAAATAGGCATGTAGAGATACAGCTCAGAGCTACAGCACTTGCTTAGCATGTCTGAAGGCTTCATTTCAGTCACCAGAATGGGAGTGAGAAATGAAGGGTAGGGAGAGATAGTATAAGGGGGAGGGGCAGGGATTGAAGATGGGTTGGGAAGAGGGCGAGGGTGGTTAGGGTGGAGCATCAATTTAATTGGCTTTGGGATCCACCTGAAGATCAATGGAGCACACTTCTGGGTGTGTCTTGGAGAGGGTCCTGGAGACGTGGCCTTAGGATTATGCCCTGTCCCTTGCCTGCCATTTCCTCTTTAGAACTGTTTCCTTGCTCTGCTTCCCCACTGCCATGGACTAAGCAGCTTTGCACTTCCCACCAGGATGTTTCTGGCTGCTTGGACCCAGCTGGTCCTGGACTGAGATCCCCCAAAACTGTAAGCCCTATTAGACCTCACTCCTTTAAATAGCAGCTGTTGGGTATTATGGCTCAACAACTAGAAAGCTAACACAGTAGCAGATTTGCAAAGATACTTAACTGAAAAAGAATACAGATAACAAATACATCAAAAGATGTCCTCAAAAATCACTATTCACTAGAAAAATGCAAATTAAAACCACAATGAGATACTATTACGCATGTATTAGAATTTCTAAAAAATTAGTACTATCAAATATTAGTGAGATGAGCAATCAAAACTCTCATACACTTCTATTGATAATATAAAATGGAAGACATTAAGGCAATTTCTTTTCTTTCTTTTTTTTTTTTGAGCCAGAGTCTCACTGTAGGTCAGGATGTCCTTGAACTCACTATATAGCCCAGACTGGCCTTGAATTCTCAGCAATCATCCTGTCTCAGCCTCCCAGGCTCTGGGAAGGCAGGTGTTACCATGCCCAACTCAGGCAGTTTCTTATAAAGTTAAACATACAACTGACATATGACCTGGATATTGCACTCCCAGGTATTTATCCAAGGTATGCCCACAAAATGTTTATAGCAACTTTAATTTAAGTAGCCCTAAACTGGTCAACAGCTACACCACCCTGAACATGCCCAGCTTTCTGATCATGAAAGCTAAGCTGGGTCAGGCCTGGTTAGTAGTTGGATGGAAGTAGCCCCAAACTGGAAACAACCTAAATACCTACTAACAGGTTAAGAGAGAAAATGTGGTATATCTATGTAATGGAATATTTCTCAGTCATGAAAAAGAATGAGCTAGTGATATAAGTAATGACATACATGAATCTCTGAATTATCGTGCTGAATGAAAGACTCTAGACAAAAATAAGGACGTGTCATATGATTCCATTTGTATAAAATTTTAGAACATATACATCAATCTATGACAGAAGGGGAACCAGTGGTTGTCTGGGGTTAGGAGGGATGGATATATTCACTATCTTGATTGTGGTAATGGTTTCATGGTGTACACTTATTCCAAAACTTATCGAATGCATGTACTTTAAATACATGTACTTTATTGCATGTCAGTTGCACCTTAATAAGGTCATTTAAAAAAAATAAAAGAGTTGACCCAACAGAAAAAAAAGGGCAAAAGACTTAAATAGGACTTTAGGCAAAGTTGATTTGTGGAAGCCGGGAGACTGCTTACCTTGAGCGTGTGGGGCTGGAGGAAAAGGAGAGGAGATTCCATCCCTCACGGTGATAATGACGGTTTGTGAATCTGAGGGCTGGTTACACGGGCATGTTTACTTTTGGAAATTCATCTGACTGAACACGTATTTTTTGTGCACATTTCTGTATTTATGCTATGCTTCAATTTAAAAAGCTTATTTATAAAAAAAAAATTCAGTGTACATCTGCCATCGGTGCAAAATGTTGCAGCATGTTGCCAGCTCTGTTCCATGTTAAAGTCTTTGCAACTCCTGTTCTGGGAGATGAATCCTTTCACTGTGCTTTTCCAGGTGGTAGAAAAATTTCCTCAGAAGTTTCTCAGAAAGCTGTTTATTATTTTTATAAGGGAGGGATATGCTTATTTTAGCTTCAAAGACATCAGTAACCTCTTCCAGACAGGAAATTGCTTGGGAAAGGCAATTAGATTGTTCTGAACGTTAATGCAGTTAGACTCCAGCGGGGCGGGGCCTTGGCGTGCTAGTCTGTTCGCTGGCTCAGTGCACGTGCATCTTCCCTAATTGCCTACCTTCCCAAGCCCACCGGGTGGAATCTTCGGTCATGGTTTCACTCTCCGCTGCCGTCTCTGGTGACAGGTGATGGTACCACTTGAACTGTGGGAAAACAACCGAGAAGCTGTGCCAAGCCAATCAGCTTTGTTCTTGAAGAGTTTGGAATTGAACAGACTCTAGTTAGTTGGTTGTGGACCTTAGAGGTGGGAAGTCTGACTCCAGTAAGGAGCAGCAAGGGTCCACTGAGGGAGAGAGCTGAATCAGCAAAGGACAACTGAGGCCATTTTGGTTGCAGTCTCTCAAGGGACCATAATGAAGTTCTTGCCCTTACAGTCTATAGTCTATGAGGTTTCTTTTTTGTTTGTTTGTTTTGTTTTTATTTTTTGTTTTTTGAGGAAGAGTCTCATTATACAGTTCAAGTTGGTCTTGAACTCACTATGTAGCCCCGACTGGCCTTGAACATTGTGGCACTCCACCTGCCTCAGCCTTCTGAGTGCTGGGATTACAGGTGTGTGCCCACGCCTAGCCTGTCTATGAGGTTTCGTGTGTCAAATGGAAACATTTCTTTTGACTTCAGTGTAAGATGAGTGGCTTCTCTTCCTTGCAACCAATTCTTCCTGAAACATCTGGCAAGAAGTAAATAAAAATAAAGACAGATGCAGTGGCACATGCCTGTAATCCCTGCTCCCTGAGAGGCTGAGACAGGAAGAAGACTTGAGCTCAGGAGTTGGACACTAGCTTGTCCAAGCCAAACTTCTCCCTCATTTCAGAAATTCCTTTGCCGTAGAATTATCTCCTTCTTTGCTTCACCACTTCAAATCTTCTTCCCCACTCTTCTATTCCTTCTATTCTTCCTTCTCATCCACCCTTCTGTCCTCCAACAACGTTCACTGAGTGTTTACTGTTAGCCAGGCAGCATTCTGAGTGCTTGGTATTAAGCAAATCAGACAAAAGAAAAAACAAAAAAACAACAAGTTCTCTGACTCTTGAAGCCTGCATTCTGGTGACAAGAAACATAATAGAGAGGAACATAAGAAAGCAATTTACACTAATGTCTCAGAAAGGGAAAAGTCCCGTGGGAAAAAGCAAGGAGCGTCTAGAGCAGGAAGAACGACTGTGGTGATGGTGTCCGAAGCCAGAAGTTCAGCTGGGAGTGAGTGTGTCTCTTCTTTCCCGGTCGGGTGGTGCAGGGGGTGCCAGGCACTACACCTTCACTGTCCCCAGACTCCATCCCATTGTGGGTGAAAGGAGGGTGAGAGGAAGAGGTGGAGACAAAGGAGGGACAAAGACAGGAGCTCAGCAGTCAAGACAGGTTTATTTAATATGAACCTAAGACGGACCATTGATAGGAGGACCGAACGGCATGTTGCCTACAGACTGAGGGGTTTACAGGGTTAAGGAGGGGTGCTGAGAGGGCGAGCTGGACCTGGGCAGCTATGGTCGTCCTTCAATCAGACCAGGATTCCTTCAGATGGGAGAGGGGAACTGCAGTTTAAAACAGGGCGAGCCTCACTGGGAATGTGTCATTTGGATACACTTATGGAGGGCATGGAATTTTAGGAACATAGAAGACTCAGAATGAGCTGAGAGAGAGCTGTAGGAGATGAACTTGAAGGCTTAATAGGGGCTGTATCACGTGGGATCTTGTAGGCCAATGCAAGGGGTGTGGCTTTTGTTCTGAGTGAGCTGAGGAGCCTTTGTAGGGCTGGAGCAGAGAGATATACTCTGACTTATGTGTTCACACAACTGGCTTCTGTTTTGAGGACTGATTGTAGGAGGCAAAGCTAGATGAAGGGATGATATGATTCTTTGTTATGCAATCATCAAGTCGAAATCTATGCTCTTGTCCATCTCAACTGCTATTTTAAACTCTGTCTAGAGAAAATGAAATTTTCATTTCTTTTAAAAATATTGTCTGATTATAAAAGTGACTGTGTTTTAGTAGAAAAAATAAACACACACACCCCCAAAGTAAGAGTCATGTATTATACTATGACTAGAGAGAGCAACGTTTTCCACTTTTATGTAGCATTCTATAATTTATTAACCCCACATGCACTGCATGTTTTAATCCTCTCCTCCAATAGTTCTTCAGATTTTTTCTCCCGTGAGTATTTCATTCTCTAGGTCAATCTTTTTTTTTTAATTCTGGGATCCACGGATGCATTCCAAGTGTCTAGAAATCACTTGAAAGCATAAACAAAATTCTGTCTAGGTGCTTTTGTGTCGAGGAAAACCTAAGTTGCTCCATCTTCTTAAAGGGGCATTTTATATCCAAGAAAGTTAAGAGCCTGCTGTAGGAAGTTGCAGGGTATTTGCCTGCTCCACAATGACCTCGTCATATCCCCCCTCCATTCGCAGAGGAACGTTTCAAGCAGTCGTGTTTGTCTAGGGTACGCCAGCAACTTGGCCACAGAGAAGGACAGCAGGTAGTCACTTGACCTGATCTACACCAAGCAGAATCCCTTCTACTGGCAATTTGGAACTGCAACTGAGGAAAAGGAAGTTTCTGGCAAGTGGGCCAGGGTTAGAGAGAGCTGTCTCCCCCAGACGAAGAAGAACAAAGGGGGTGGGGGAGCCAATACTGCCAGTTTTCCTGGTGACATCCCATTTCCTGGCTCTAGCCCTTACTCAGCTAACCCAGCTGTATTCCTAACCTTGGATTCGATGAGACATTCCTGTTTCCAGGGGTGATGTTCAAAATATTTAAAGCCAGTACTCTATGGGAACCAAAGAATCAGAGTAGGTGCCAGAGATAAACAACTAGCTTAGGCATACCTGTGCATCTCGTCTCACCAGCAGCCTTATCTAGGTCATTAGGGCTCATACTCCCTGACTTTGCCTAAGCCAACTGATTTATCTGCTGAAGCAGAAGACTTTGAATCCATACAGAGTCACCACTCTGGCTCAACAGTTCTCCAGAAATCCCTTATGTCCAGGAAAGCCCAGACCTCTCCATCCCAGCCTGATTCCCCCGAGTGGTCTGTGTCTATTAATGGCCTTTTGGTTGAAGAGCGGTAACACATGAGTAGTCAGATATTGCCTGACCAGTTGAAGATGTATATATTGGGATTATTGCTTTGTGTGATTTGGACACAATCCTATTAATGTCACCCACAAGAGGATTAGCCTTTCGAGCAACTAGGTCATATCACACTGAGCTTGTAATCAACAAAATGCAAAAGTGTTTTTACATAAAATAGCCAAGCCATTTTTTCCATTATATATGTTTGAGGTGGTGTTGGGAACACAAAACTCAGGGCTTGTTAAATTTCACTCTGTTGTTCTTGAACCCAACTTCCAAGTTCTTGAAAACTTTTCAAGTTCTCCATCATATTACCATCACTTCCAGCTTTCTGATCATCCACAGACTTGAAAACTGTGCCCTACTACACTCTTGCCTGATTAGACTTGTTTGAAACCCAGTCTGGGGTTATGATCAGTCAGTGACTAGAGTCTCAGTTGGGTATCAGATCTTGCCCAATATCTGCAAAGCTGGACTGTGGTCAGACAATGGACCTGGCAACTGAGTATTCTTGGCACTGAGATGGGTTTTAAGAGCTGTCACAAGCCTGTAAACAGGAACAAACCTGAATCGCAAAACAAATGGTATAACCATTATTGGAAAAATTGCAAGTACTAGTTTTAGTAACCCTAGAGGTAAGAACGAGTTTGGTTATACTGATAGAATATTCACCTGAAACAGCTCTTGTCTGCTTGACTGAGTGACCTCTGACTTTGCTGATGTGATTCCTGCGGAGAAGCCCTCCCCAAAACACGGGTCACCTCCTCCCCTTCCCCTGCCTAGACAAAGCCTCCAAAGACCTGGATATCTGTGAGACCTATAAATTACAAAGAGCCAAGGTCAAGAAGCATGAGAACAAACAAGATGCCTAATCTACAAGAATGAGAAACCAAGGTGTAGACTGAGAATCTACCTAAATGCCCGTGGGATATCCTGACAGCAATTACTGCAATACTGTCTCACCTCAGATTTCCAAACTCTCCCAGCTTAAAAATGTGTTTTCTGAACCCAAAATCTAATACTATCATTGTAAAAGTAATTTTTCGCAAATGACGGTTAAGTGGTTTAATCACACAATTTACTGGAGGTTCTTTTTTCTTTTTCTAATCTTTTCATGAAAATTTAGGATCAGAGATTTCATCATAATAAAATCTTGATATATTTGCCTGGAAATAATTTTTTTAAAAATTTTATGTCTTTGAGTTCCAGGGTACATGATGGATAATCTCCGGAAGGTTAGTTGCATGAGAAAACATTGAAGCTGGAAACAACCAAAGAATAAAATAAAAACCAATTATTATCTTATAATTGTGAGCTGTAGGGAGTCAATAAAAAGAAAGTTAGCATGTTTGAAACTTGTGTACTCATATGATTTCCAAAAGTGGCCTGGCTTTCTAGTCAAGGCTTCATTAGCCTATTAGTTCAGACCTTGAGTTTTTTTTCATGCCATTATTATGCAAAAATATGCCATTTGTTAGTGGAGTATAAAACTGTTATAATCTGTTTATAATTTCTAGGTTTTCTTTATTAAAATTTTCTCCTGAATTCTCAGATTTGATGTGCACAACATAGACTTCAGGGCATCACTGGGTTTGCTTAGGAGAATATATTCCTCTTGGAGACTCTCGTTTGAAACCTGAAATATCTTTTGAGGAAGCATGATTTCTTATTTGTTTACTGTTTTTTTCCCTAAAAGACACTACCATGGGCACCACGTGAAGAGATACCACGGGGAAATTATATGAAATCCCTTCCACCAAGAATCTTACAGTTTGGTAGGATAAACCTCCAGGTTGTCTAAGTTCTAGGGAATATAAATAGCACCAAGATGTTGGGAGAAGTCCCGTCTGTTCCTTGAGTGATTTGTGAGGCATCCGCTGCTCCAGTGTAAATCGTATACAGAGTGTTAGGAAGATGTTCTTCATTCTGAAATGGTCTGCATGGCCACTTTAGGTTCAGCAAATCTCTCAGACACTCTCAGACTCTGCCTGGAAGACTCAGAAATTATTCTTGCCAAGCTGAGGTTGAGAATATTTGTGATATTCATGTCCTTATCTGCTCAGATACACCTTGCAGAACATTTCTCTGGGATCTAACTGTCTCCCTGGAACTCTGTCCAGTAAGCATCATGCAGGTACCTGCTGCTTTTGCTGTCTGCATCTCATAGAGAGAGGTCTGGACCCCTGCTCAGGAGTCCACCTGGAAAAGGTTGAGAAACTCTAAGATTTACTAATGTCTCTTGGTTCAGAATCTCTCCTTCCAGTTGGGGATTCTGCCCAGTGGTTAGAGTGCTTGCCTAGCAAGCACAAAGCACTGAGTTCAATCCCTAGCACAAAAAAAAAAAAAAAAAAAAAAAGGAGAATCTCTTTTCTATTCCTTTCTCCACCGAGTTTGGGAGAATTTTTTGTAAGACTTTGCCTTTTTTTGGCCTAATATTTTTAAATCTAGAAATTCAGGCTTCTGGGACATAAATACAGGGTGGGTTCTTTTGTTTTGTTTTGTTTTGTTTTGTTTTGTTTTTGTCTGCTTTCTTTTCTGTGGCCAGAACTCAGGTCTTATTATGTGCTTAAATGAGGCAGGGAGAAAAGAGAGAAACAGTGACTAATATTTGACAAAGTTTTACACCAGCTATAGTACAAGAAGACTATGGACACCAAATGAACTATTATTCGTACAGACTTTTAGTGGTATGAAAAGTGTTCAGAGGAGGGACAAATTAGTGTTTGCTGTACAGGCAGGAGAGACTTCATGGAGGAGGTTGGATTGGAGCTGGAATTTGATGGGTGGTTATGTTTTGGTCAGAAAAGAGGCCAGAATCTAAAATTCCTGGTAGAGAAATTAATATCCTCAAGTCCCCAGTGCAGAAAAGTGAAACTAGAACCATTGATTAGGAAGACCAGAAAGATTCTAGAAATCCTTGAATCCTACATAAGGGGAGTGATTATAACAGGTAGAATGATATGTTCTAATATAGGTTTGGTTAATATAAATACAAATGTGGAAGACTTCCAGGAAGAGGGCAGAGTGGTAAGCAGCAATAAATGAACCTTTCCAAGATTCAGAATCCAGAAACTGGACAATGACAACTTGGGGAAGAAAAGAAAGAGCAGGGGTGTAATCCTGAGACCAAGGAAAGATCTGAAGGGAAAATTGGAGCCTACAGAGAAACTGAGGTATCAGACCACAATGCAGAAAAAGGAAGGGCAATCTGCACTTTCTTCCCACCTCCTTGCTTGTGGCAAGAGAAAGGAAGATAGAAGCTATACACGGTGAAAGCAGGAGACTCCAGAGGATTTCAGGGAGAAATGTACCAGTGAAATGGGGCAGTAGATGCTGTGCACTACCACCACTGATGAGTGACCCCAGTCGAAGAGTCTGCCATATCCCCTGGAGTGGGCGCCTGATTAGACACCATTTTAGGGAGAGGACAATTAAACCTGTGACTCAGAGCAGCTGTGGGTTGGCTTCATCTCAGGACTTCCAGTGTTAGAGTCCCACAGTGAGGGACATCCATGGGAGAAGTCCATGATTAGGGAGCCATGGTCAGGCCAGCAAGAGACACCCAGAATCCTATAAACTAACTGATTCAGGCCTCACTGCCATGGCCAGAGGTCAGGATCAGCCTGAATTTCTGTGGATTTGAAAGTCCCAAACTGGCACATCAAGGAGATTGGTCTCAGTTCACCAATCAAAAGAAACAGATTGGCAGAATGGATTAAGCAACAAGATCCAACAATATGCTGCATATAAGAAGCACATTTAACTCAAAAAAAATTTATAGACTAAAAGCCAAAGAATGGAAAACAATACACCATGCAATAGGAACCTAGAAAAAAGCAAGGGTAGCTTTTCTCTTTGCAGGCACAGTGAATTTCAAGCCAAGACTTATCAGAAGAGACAAAGATCACTACATACTTGTCAAAGGAACAATCCAAGTGGAAGAGATAGCAATCATAAATATATATGCACCAATACCAGTGCACCCAATTTATATAAACACTAATGCACCCAAAAAACACTAATGGATATGAAAAATCAGATACACACTAATGACCTTGATAGCCATTGTCACAAATAGATCAACCAGACAAAAATCAACAAAAAAAAATCAAAGCTGAACCAAACCTTTGAAAAGATAGACTTAGTAGGTACCTACAGTGTATTCCACCTAACAATGACAGAATACACATTCTTCTCAGCAGCACATGGAACTTTCTCCAAAACAGACCACATACTAGCTCATAGAACATGCTTAAGCAAATGGAAAGGAATTGAAATTATCCCATACATATCATCAGATCATAGTGCAATGAAACTGGAAATAAGTAGCAAAAAAAATCACAAAACCTACATAAACACATGGAAATTAAGTGATACTCTCCTGAACAACTAATGGGTCACAGATGGAATTAAAGCAGAAATTAGACAGTGTCTACAATTAAATGATAATGCAGATGCAACATACTGGAACTTATTGAATACAATGAAAGCAGTCCTACAAAGGAAATTTGTAGTGGTGAATTTCCACTTCAGAAAAGCACAGCAAGCTCAAATAAATAACCTAACATTGAATCTCAAAGTTCTAGAAAAAGAAGAGCAAGTCAATCTCAAAGCTCATACGAGGAAATTATAAAGATCAGAGCAGAAATTAATGCAGTTGAGACTAAGAAAACCATACAAAGAATCAGTGAATCAAAGAGGTGGTACTTTGAAAAATTAAACAAAATATACAAACCCTTAACCAACCTTATAAAAAAAGGGGGGACACAAATCCATGCAATTAGGAACAAAAAGGGCAAAATCAACATATCCTGCAGAAACCCAGAAGATCATCAGTACCTACTTAGAGAATCTGTAGTCTAATAAGATGGAAAACTTAGAAGACATGGACAGATTCCTAGATACATACGAATTACCAAAGCTGAATCAAAAAGATATAAAAATTCTAAATATCCAGTATTAATGAAATTGAAGAAGTAATAATAAAAAAAAATTACCAACGAAGAAAAGCCCAGGTCCTGATGGATCCACTACCAAATTCTACAACACTTTAAAGAAGATCTAATGCCAAACTCAAATTCCTTCACAAAATTGAAAGGGAAACAGTACTCCCAAACTCATTTCTGGCAGCAAGCATTACCCTGATACCAAAACCAGGGAAGAACCCAAATGAAAAAGAGAACTACAAGTCCATCTCCTTAATGAACACAGATGCAAAAGTCCTCAGTAAGATACTGACAAACCAAATGCAGCAAATCATCAAAAAAATTATACACCATGATCAAATGGGATTCATCCCAGGGATGCAGGGATGGTTCAACATATGCAAATCAATAAATGTAATACACCACATTAACAGAACCAATGACAAAAACCACATGATCATCTCAATAGACACAGAAAAAGCATTTGACAAAGTCCAACATGCATTCATGATAAAAACCCTAAAGAAAATTGGAAAAGAAGGACTTTTTACATCTAAATTTGATAAGACCCACATATGACAAACTAACAGCCAACATCATACTAAATGGTCAAAAACTGAAAACTTTCACTCTAAAATCAGGAACTAGACAAGGATGCCCACTATTACCAGTCATGTATAGTATATTTCTGGAAAAATTAGCCAGAGCAATTAGACAAGAGAAAGAAATAAAAAAAAATAGGGATAGGAAAGGAAGGAGTTAAATTATTATTTACTGATGACATGATACTCTACATAGTAGGCCCCAAAAGCTCCACCAAAAGACTCCTAGAATCAATAGCCAAATTTGATAGCATAGCAGAATACAAAGTCAACCCTCAAAAATCAGTTGTATTCCAAACCAAAAGAGTCCTAGAATTAATAACCAAATTTGGTAGCATAGCACAATACAAAGTCAACCCTCAAAAATCAATAGCATTCCTGTACATGAATAACAAACTCACTGAGAAAGAAAGTAGGGAAACAACACCTTTCACAACAGCATCAAGAAAAATGAAATACTTAGGAATCAACCTAATGAAGGAATTGAAAGACCTTTATATTGAAAACTATAGTACTCTGAAAAAGATTAGAGACGATATCAAAAAATGGGGAGACATCCCCTGTTCTTGGATACGCAGAGTCAATATAGTGAAAATGGCCATACTTCCAACACTGTTATACAAATTTAATGCAATACCAATTAAAATGACAATAGCATACCTCATGGAACTAGAGAAAACAATTCTAAAATTCATATGGAACCAGAAGAGACCTAGAATAACAAAAACAATTCTGGGCAGCGAGGGCAAGGCAAGGGGCATCACAATCCTTGACCTGAAGTTATAATACAAAGCTACTATGATAAAAACAGCACAGTACTGGTAAAGAAACAGATTAGATCAAGGATCAGATCAGTGGAACAGAAAAGAAGTTGCAGAAACAACTCCGAGCACACTCAGCTGCTTTGTCTTTGACAAAAGGGCCAAATACCTTCACTAGAAGAAAGAGAGCTTCTTTAATAAATGGTGCTGGGAAACTGGCTTTCCGCATGCTGAAGACTGAACCTAGACCTGTATCTCTCACTATGCACTCAATTAAAATCAAAATGGATCCAAGATCTAAATACAAAAACAGAAAGCTGGGCATGGTGGCGCACACCTGTACTTCTACCACTCAGGATGATTGCTGAAAGTTCAAGGCCAGCCTAGATTGCATAGTGAGTTCAAGACCAGCCTGAACTACATGGCAAATTCCTGTCTCCATAAACAAACAAACAAACAAACAAACAAACAAACAGAAACAATCTGCTGGAAGATAGAATAGGTAAAACTCTCAAAGGCATAAGTGTAGGCAAAGACTTTATGAGCAAAACCCTGATTGCATAGGAAATACTACAAAGATCAACCACTAGGATCACATCAGATTAAAAAACTTTTGCATAAAGAAACCACCAACAGAGTGAGAAGACAACCAACAGAATGGGAAAAAATTTTTACAGTTACTCCTGAGACAAAGGAGTAAAGAAATAAAAAGAATATGGATAGCAAAGGAAGAAGTTAAATTATTATTACTTGCTGAGGACATGGTACTCTACACAGTAGACCCCAAAAACTCCACCAAAAGAATATATAATTTTTTTTAAATCAGACCCCTCAAATTTAAAGACCCAATCCAAAAATGGGCATTTGAAATGAATAGACACTTGTCAGATGAAGAAGTACAAACAGCAAATAAATATATGAAAAAATGTACTACATCACTAGTCATTTGAGAAATGTAAATTAAAATGACACTGAGATTCCATCTCACTCCAGAAAGAATGTCTATCATCAAGAAATCAACCAATAACAAATGCTGGCGACACTGTGTGGGAAAAGGAACCCTTCTCCACTGTTGGTGGGAGTGTAAATTGGTACAACTAATATGGAAATCAGTACAGAGATTCCTTGAAAAACTAATAGTAGAGGTTCCATTTGACCCAGCTGTGTCCCTTCTAGGTGTCTTCCCCAAAGTGTTAAAAGTATCATACCATAGTGATATATGCACATCCATATATTTCTTTTAACCAAGAACATGTATCAGTACATTGTACATATAATGATCACATTCATCATATTTGTTTTGTAACTGTACATGGTGCATCTTGGTTCTCCCCCCTCTTCCCCACCCCTTCCCTCTGTTGCACTTCCATATTTATAGCAGCACAATTTATAATAGCTGAGTCTTGGAAACAGCCTATATGCCCATTAACAGATGAATGAATAACGAAAATGTGGTATTTATATACAATGGAGTACTACTTTGCCATAAAGAAGGATAAACTTGAATCATTTTTAGGTAAATAGATGCACCTTGAGGCCATAATGTTATGTGAAATAAATCAGACACACAAGTTTCAATAGCCTGAGCAACTTGCAACTTGGCAAGACTCTTCTCATTATTTAAAATTAAAAAAAAAAAGACTTTCAGACTACAGAAAAACTCTGAATTGATTTAAGGATTCTGGACCATATCTTAAGAGTTTGCATAGCCAGATGATTTCCACATTTTTAGATCACATTTGTTATGATCTGGGGGATGGATTAGAAGATGGGCAGGCTGAAAACAGGTAAATCCAATTAGATGGCTGTTTAGAAAGACTGTAGTGAATTAAACTAGGGTTGTAGTAAGTAATGTAGAGATGCCCAGAAATATGTGTGGGAGAGTGAATGGTCTGATAGTTTCTAATATGAGTAATTAGGTGAAAGATAAGATTTGCTGGAACAAAGACTATGTTTTAAATATGTTAGATTAAACTAAACTAGCCCAAATTATTTACTGCAAATTTACTGTAGAGTTTCAAGAAAGGTATATAAAAGCATACTGTGTTTTCCAAAGGTAGTTGACAATTAAATCTCTTCTATGTTTTCTCAGGAGAATGAACAGAACCACAAAACACTGTGACCGTATCATCACGGTCATTATCAGTAGCAAGTAGAGTGGTGCCTGAGGCAGCAATCTTCTGAAAACACAAGAAAGGATGATGAGGAAAGTGGCTAGAGAAAAAACTCCTGGGTCTTGTCCAAAATGGTGACCTTCCTGGGCCTCAGTCTCTTCACCTTTCGGTGGGTCAAGTTCATGCTTTAATAAAGTACCAGAGCCCAGGAACAATAGAAATATATTGTCTTGCAGTGCTGGAGACGGAGGTATTAAGGAATCAGCAGGGATAGTCTCCCTGTGAAGACTCTAGGAGGGATAATTCCTAGCTGATGGCTTGCTTTATAGATGGTCACCTTTTCCCTGTGTCTCTTCACTTCATCTTCCCTCCATGTGTCTGTCTCTGTGTCCAGATTTTCCTTTTTTTGAAGACATCAGTCATATTGAATTAGGGCCCAATTTAATGGCTTCATTCTAACTTGAGTACCTCCAGATAAGGGCACATTCTGAGGGTTGGGGGTTAGAACTTCAATACACCTTTCTTAAGGGACACAATTCAACCTTACTGGGACAGAAGTCAGGTTATAGAAACAGATGTAGGAGAATCTACATCGAGGAGATGTAGGAGAATCTACATCGAGGAGATGTAGAGGGAAACATGAAGTTAAATGGCCGGGAATTCTTTGGAACATGTAAAGGGTCCCTGGTGTTGCTTACGCTGCCACTCTGGGAGTTCAAGCCAAGTTTACCTAAATTTCCAAGGGTTAGGGAAGCTTTCCTGTGAGATCCAGAATGCAGAAGTACAGGAAGAGGTGAGGATGCTGGCTCCCAGAAAGAAACACCCTCTTTGATGGAGCACTAAGAATCCTCACCCAGTGGGGTGGATTCAGGATCCGCAGGACACTCATCTCACAAAACAACTTCCAAGCATTTTTAATATTGATATTAAAAGGCTTTTCCACCTGCCATCAGAAAACATTAACCTAAAATATAGTCTCACGTCATGTTCCAGCAGTGTCACTAAAGAATAGGGAAGGAGACGTAGATGATGTGTGTGAATTTAACACAAATAGAAGAGAATCTTGAAAAAACAAGAGTTGGCATTTAGTTAGTTGATTTTTCTTAGTAGTATCAAAGGTAGGGGACAGTTCTAATTTACAGTCTCATTAATTAACTAACTCTAAATGGACTAGCAGTTTTATGTAGCACCCTTGATGAATGTTCACTCCTTGCCTCTGGTGATCCTAGTAACACTTGGATGTGGTACAGATCCCTCCTTGTGTGGCTCAGTTCTGGTCGCTTGCCAGAGCAATTTTGACTCAAGGCAGGAAACACCTCAATTGCTCCAGGTTCCTCTCAAACCAGTGAATCATTATTACTTAGCTCCCTAGCAGGTTTATAGCAGAAATAATATCCAAACTCTGGCTGTATATAGCAAATCTGTGTGGAGCACTGTTTCCTTGATTTGTTCTTTACTCACCTGTGGTTCTTTCACCCTAGTCATACAGGTTCTTACATCAATTTTTGAATCGTGTTCTTGGTCACACACATACACATACACGCACACACTCACACACAGTCAATTCTTCTGGGACCTTCCTTTGGTCTGAGAATGGAAATTTCCATCTTCTTATATTTGTCTGCTTATTACTTTGCTTCGGTGGGTTGGCCCAGTTAGGGACCAATTAGTGGTTTGTTTTGTGAAGGGATGCATATTAAACATTCAGTCTTTGTAGGCCACATGATCTCCATTGCAGTTACTCAGCTCTGCAGTTGTAGTACACAACCATAGATGATATGTAAATTAATGGGCTTTGCTGTATACTAATAAATCTTTATTCATAAGAATAAGTGACAGGCTAGATTTAGCCTAATGGTCATAATTTGCTGTATCCCTGATATAAACTATAACTTGTCTCTATTGCTCATTTTATCCTCTGTTACTTCCACTTCCTCCACAAGTCCTTCTCTTATATTGCTGAGAGTAAAGCACCATACTTTATTATTATTATTATTATTTTGGCTGCTGGAGATCAAACTCAGGGCCTTGTGCTTGCTAGGCAAGTGCTCTACTACTGAGCTAAATCCCCAACCCCTAGACCACCATACTTTGACATGAAATTCCAAGATAGGACACTAATCACCACTGAATAAGCCAATAAAAATCAGTCTGTATACATGATTAACAAGTCTAAGTTTCAATGTCCATGGGGACTACTGTTTTCTCTCTGAAAGAGAGGACCTTGTCTTGACCCTGTGATATAGTCTGAGTGTTACCCTTCATTAGTTACATTATGCAATACTATCCCTTGCTTAAGAACCCGGGCTTTAATTTGCTATAGCAGCATGGTCAACAGAGAAGATAAAACCCTTCCAAGAGCAGGAAATAAAATTTGCTTGGAATGCATTTCGGTTAATGTCTGGGACCCAGTTCTGGGCAGTGGTATCTGAGGGAAATTTCCTTGTGGCCTTTAGGAAAGATTTTTTTTCTCCATGATAAGAAAGAAAGACGTGAAGAGAGAGACCCAGGCTTCCCTGCAATTGACTGACATCTTATGAACAATATCTTTGTAGCTGCTGTACTCATCCTCACCTTGGAACTACGGAAAGAGATATAATTAATCCTTAATATTGGCAGAAGGAAAGAATGGCGTTATGGCTTGGATATGAAATGTTTCCCCAAAGTTTGATAAGTTGAAGGCTTGTTTCCCAGCCTATGGTGCTACAGGGAGGTGGTGGATGCTTTAGGATGTGAACCCAAGTGTAAGGAAGTTATATCACTGGAGGATGCCCTTGGGGAGGTTAAAGGGGCCCTGACCCCTTCCTCTCCCCTTTGCTTCCTGGGCACCGTAATGTAAGCAGCTTTGTGCTACCGTGTGCTTCCCACCATGATCCTCTGCCTCATCACAGGTTCCAAAACAGTAAGGTCAGCCAAGCATGGACTGAAACTTCTGAGATGATACAACAAAATAAATCTTTTCTCAGGCAATAGAAAGTTAACACAAACAGACAGAGTATTTGATTATGGGGAGCTACCTCATCCTCTCTTAGGTATAGAATATATGCTGCGTATTAGTCTTTTAAAACCTGAATGATTCAAAATTCTGAAACACCTCTGGCCTCAGGGGTTTTGAATAATGGATGCTGGAATTTTAGTATAATTTGTATCATACACTGAAAAATAAAATTCCATTTCTAGGGTGAAGAGTGTCCGCATGCTCCAGGGCAGCTTATATTCCATATAACAAAGAAGACTTCCTCTAGCTAGCACCTCCCCAGAGCCTCTGCCTTACTGAGTTGAAGTCTACAAATGAAAGAAACGACTGGTACTATCCATGAGAATTCAGAGGTCGCTTCTTCCTTGGACTACATCTGATTTTATGAAAAACACCCCTACAAGGGTACAACTAACCTGAAGTCTCCTTCCTGCTTCAAGATACCGTGGTGAGATGCAGGAAAGCAATGTGGGGACAGAGAGATTAGCTCTCCTCCATCTTGACCCTTCGTGCAATTGAAATATGCAATTATAATGTGCAATTTATCACTTCCCACTTGAAGCTTCTCATTTCATCAACTTTCTCCATCTTGTAATAAACAAAAATCAGTACATTTGCTTGGCTGATAAAATCTGTTTTAATAAGCCCTGTGTACCGTGGGCTGCCTACAAGGAATCTTAAGGGCAGTAAATCGCATCTTGGAAATGTGTCTGCATCAGGACTCTGGGGGATTTAAATGCAGAGGGATTTGCAAGGTTTGCATTTTTCATTCATTAAGGCAGGGTTGCTGCCAAACTCTCTTCCTGTTAGTCACACAGGGAGGAGGGCTCAACACGATGGGCTGGTCATAAATTACCACGTGGCTCGAGCAGCCCAAGTGTAATACCAAGGGAAACATAGATCTTGGCGCAAGCCTTGTGAACAATTTGTGAGAAATCCAAATGTATTGAAAAATCATATGTTTACAAAGGATGAAAGACTAAGCCTATCTTTAAATTCAGCAGGCCAAGAATTAAGCTTGTCCTTTATCTGAACCAGTGTGAGAACCCTAGAATTAGATGACTGGAAATAGTCTATTTTTGTAGCGTCCCATAGAAGAGTTAATACCACTAACTGGTACTTTAGTCTTGATCTGTGATTCTTAATCTTTTACTTTTGGATCCTTTTTAGAGTCTGAAGAAAGCTCTGGCCCTACTGACCAGAAATTTCCCACAAATTCCAACACAGTTGTGTGTGTGACTTCTGGAGGCTTGTGTCTATTCTGTGGCTCATCCATAATTCTCAGGTAAGAATCCTTGCTCTTTATATTAGCAGCTCCTTGATGGCAATGATTATGTCTAATTGTTAGCTCCAATTATGTCTACTCTGCATAGCAGCCCTCCTGTTTCTGCCACACACTTCATCACCTACTCAGCAATTCTAGTTAGTGTTTCCTGACATGAACTTACAGTAATAAAGTTCCTATTTTTATAATGTTCTTTTAAAAGTCCAAGATGTTTATTTGACCACAAATGCCAAGTCTTTTCTTTAAGTTCTGCAACATATCATCACATACCCTTGATGCAGGAAAAAGACATTTCTTCCTCTCTGGCTCCAGAATCAACCTGAACCAAATTTATATTCAGGCAAAAGTGAATGTATAATTTCCACTACCGAGAAGGGCTCACTCACTGTCTAACTTCTGCTTCATATGAACTTTTAAAGGTCCTCAGCTTGACTCACATCTTCCCCGAGCTACAGGGCGAAAGGTCCCTGCAGGCATTTCACTGGGCGATTCCAGGGAGCACCATTCATGCATAAAAGCATGTGGCTCCGAGCCTTAATGCAGTGTGGGTAGTAACTGCTGTGCTGGGGGCATGAATTATCTTCACCATATCCAGCAAGCTAGATCCTGCTTCTATTATTCACGTGACGACATGAAGGCCAAGCAAGCTGTAGTAATATGCTCACAGCCGTAAACCTACTGAGTGATAGAGTCATAATTTGAACTCAGACTTTTTGATTTTAAAAGCTTGCATGTAGTGGTGACGTTGACCCTCTTAACCTTAGATTGCAAATCTGTCCAATAAAATACGACTGGAGAAGTGAACAAAGAAGAGATGTAATATTCTTCCTCCCTGGGAGACACGTCTGGGAGCTCCAGGGAGCTGATACTTGCACATCAGCTCATGCATGCCCTCTGAGATGTGGGGAGGCACCTCTGGGTGCAGGTTTTACTATCAAAAGGAATAAAAGATAAGTTGCCAGTGCTAAACATAGTGTGGCTCCAGGAGAAACTGTGAGGTGGGTGAGCACTGTCTTGGGCGCTCCCTCCCCAGCTTTTCCTCCATCCTTCTCACACCTAAGCAAAACTGCACTGATGGTAGAGTTTGAGCGTTTTCTCACTGGTCTGTGAGAAAGTGCAAGTAGCCTGCTGCTCTGGCCTCCGCTGGCAAGTAACAAAGAGAGTGGCATAGGGAAGGGTATTGAGGCTGCGAAAATTTGGAACCTGGTACAGATATGTCCTGCATGGTGGAAGTGGGGTGCTAGCTAAAAAAGAACATCTTCTCTTTCCTGAGATCCGATTCATCTGGGTCTCCCAGTGTGGACCCTTGAGCATCTTTGTGTGTGTGTGTGTGTGTGTCTGCTGGGTTGGAGATTGAACCTAGGACCTTTCGGGTGCTAAATATGTGATCTGCTGCTGAGCTGCACTCCAGGCCCAACTTGAGCTTCTAACAGGCCTGTTCCCTGCTAAAACCAAAGAGCAATGACAAAAGTCCAGACTTTGCGGTAAAGGAGCTAAAGAAGAAGAAACAGGTTCTATTCTGTCCTATACTTGCTATCTGGACCTTAGATAATGAAAGTAGATTACTGAGATTACTCTAGAGTCTATCTCCCAACAAAGGGAGCTAGATGGTTCACTCAGTAGGTTTACGGCTGTGAGCATATTACTATAGCTTTCTTGGCCTTTATGTCATCAAGTGAATAATAGAGGCAGAATCTAGCTTGCTGGATATGGTGAAGATAATTCATGTCCCAGTAAAAGAGTTACTTAGCTGGAACCATGGGTGGCAGACGGCACTAGATGGAGGCAAAGGAAGAAGGAGGATGACTTGGAATATGCTGCCTGACAACGTCTAGACAAAAGCATGGAAGGCAAGGACAAACCTTTCCTTAACCTCACATCACCCCTGAAGAGGAGCCAGGGCCTTCTGGAAACTGCTGTGACTGCACAAACTGCCCAGACGGCCTCCTTGTCAGCAGTTCAGGCCATTTGGGAGCACTGCGCCTCCACACAGAAGGCTGAGCCCCTGACGCTGGAGGGGTGGTGGTGGTGTAGAAAGAAAGCCTCAGCATCTGTACTTGGGTGAAGCTGTGTGGTGGGGAAAATACCCCAATATAGTGCGAACTACTAAATTACTTAGTGAGATCAAAATGCCCCAAGGGTAATTGGATAACAGAAGAAAAAATTAACATGGAAAATCTTGCCTTAGTGCTACCTAAACCCATATTTAGTTTGAGTTTTAAAAAAATTAGACTGTTCTACACCTTTGCTCAGAGGGAACTGTGAAGCACCAGGGCACTAGATCCTTCCAGAGGTTTCCAGATGCAAAGAATCACAAACCGATGATACTTCTGGGGGTTAGATATAGAGCTTTAATACAGAGGTTGCCCTAAACAGCCAACAAGCAAGTCAGCAAAGGAAACAAACGGTCCTCACTTTCTTCTGTTACTTCTTTTTGTGCATGGTGAGCAATAGTCTGCTTACTCTCATCCATTTGGATGGGGATTCTCATTTCTGGGCAGGATCACAAATCATTGAAAGAAAAGCGTGATCACAGCACTGAAGTTCATATTCAAGGCAAGTCAGGGGAAGAGTACCAGAAGATGCCAAAAGTTTAAAAACTACTCCCATTTCCCTTTTCCAAAGTGGAATAGTCTGAGATTATTTCTCTCCTCTAGTCTTCTACAGTTTCCCCATCACATCCACTGAAAAACATGTTTATTGAACATCTGTTTTGAAATGCCATGCCGACGCTCACTAGAGTACTAGCAAGGACAGACCACAGTTCCTTTCCTGGAAGGAGTTCTAATAGGGAGAATGTGACATGTGCAGAACACAGATCACTGTAATACAAGGCCCATCAGAGAAGAAAGTCATGTTTGAAACGAGCCTTGAGAAATGAATAACATGCACTTAGCAGAAGAAAGATCAGGGGCTGAGTAAGCACCAGCTGGGAGGAGGATTCACCTTGAGCAGAGGCCCAGGGTCGGAAGGGCCAGGGGTGTGACTGAGGTGTGACTAACGGCTACTACTAGGACTGAAGCAATGGTGAGACTTCTGGAGCAATGATCTGCAATTTATTCATCTCTTCTGACATCACCCTGCCACAGGGTGTCTTTTGGGACACAGACTGGGAAAAATATAGATTAGAGGATAAAGGGCAGAGGGAGGATTTTCTATTCCTCGCCTGCTTTCCTCCTCTTCCCACTAGTCATAATTTCCTGCTCCTTCTGTTTCCAACTGTTACAGGAAGCAAGCATGGCCTTTTGTACCAGTAGGGATTCTCTGTCCGTTCTGCTTGGAAAATACAGCACTGAGGTTTTAAATATACGGTCCATTTTTTTCCTCAATGATAAGTAAAAGACACTTTATGTAACTTTTTCTGGAAGCATAAATATCACATTTAGCATTTCACTTTCTCTCTATTGTATTGGTTATAGCTACCGGTACACACTCTACTGCTAAAAATATACAAGATCTACCATCAATTCAACAGTCCTAAGCAAGTTGCATGTCTGAACAAAGAACATTTTGATTAATTTACATTAAAAAATTAAAATAGTTTTCTGATTATGTTATTTAATGACATGTTTTTAGGGAAACTATTCTAGAATTAGAGAAGTCACATGGGTCTTTGAACTCTGTAGGTTTTCTTGGCCTTATTCCGCTCTAGGCAGAAGGTTATTCATTGAAATACTGAATCTCTTTAATTTGGAAGAAAGTACAGCAGTAGACAGGCTCTCCAAGTCAAAACCTGGTACTGTTAGCTCAGATGTTGGCCAACTTCCCTACCGGGGCCGACCAGTCCCTATCTGCCTTGTGACTGATTGGAGAATGAAAATGAAAAGTGATAGAGTGGAAGGAATAAATCTAGAAAACCTTCCCAGCCCATAATATTGTTCACTTACCTTTTGAAATTTATTCTAAGCTCTTCCTTTAAAATACAGAAATCCCTTTGAGTAGTTAGACTCATTTCCCATTTATGTGGTGCGAACTAATTTACTTAGCATTTCACTCTCTTCTCACAAATTGAGCTCAGGTAAATAGAAGCTTTGGAAGTATCGATAATGGACTGGAGGAGAGGTGGGAAGGGCTCTTTGTCTCCAGCAATGTACTGAGATAGAGTTCCTCTTGTACAAAGAGAGCACAACTGTGTGACGTTGATGACACTGGATGGGAGACTGCACCAGGATTCTGGAAAACTCAGGAACAGAAGGGGATCCCTGACAGAGGTGACAGTGCAGTCCCCGGGTGGATGAAGATGTGTGGGAGAGGGGACTGGGAGATGGGGTGGCGGCAAACCCAGTATCACCCACTTCCCAGTGTTACTCAAAACCTGGTATTGGGAAACACTCCCTGATACATTGAAAAAAATCTGCAAACTCTTTATTCCTCATTTAGTGTCTGAATGGCTTAAAATAAATTAAAAGTGTAGAACTGGTTTGAATTTTTCCTTTCTGTAGCAAGAGGGATCTGGTGCTATAGGCATATATACTATGAGGTATGAGTACATGCCTTAACCTACCTAAGCTCCCCTCTATCCCCATGTGCTGTGGAAGGGGAGAGAATTCCTGTCTTTCATGGTTAATGCAAGAACTAAATAAAATAAGTAGTTTGACAAGCTCAGAAGAATATTATCAGTAAGTACTACGCTCCAAAATGTTTCATTCCATTTTGGAACTCTGGAAGGACAGACTCACAGCTCAGAAACGGGTACCGGGTCCACTCTTGACGGGGTCCTCCAGATCTTCTCAGCTGCAGCTCACACCTCTGGGGCTTTGAAACTGACTTATTCTTCCAGGGGACCTGGGAGCAGAAGAAATGGACTTCGGTTTGCTGCCAAGTAGAGCGGAGCCTTTCCAGAGCTGCTCCAAGCCCAGCGCATTTCCCTGGAACTAGATCAGCCATGAATGGAAGTGGCCTGGCTTCCCAGGGTCTGGCTCGCTTTGGACTTTCCAAAGAACCCTGCCAAGGTCCTGCCAGGAGTGAGAGGCTGTTCCCCTTTCCTTCAAAGCTGTTTATGTTAATCAATCAAGGCATTTCGGAGCAGGAATTCTTCATGTAAGGGACATTTCCCACAAACATTCCAGCCTGTAACACATCTTCCAAGCTAAAAATATTCTATGCGTTCCAACCCCCAAAACTTTATAAATTACCATTCAAACTGGTAGCAGCAGTGATTTGTGCATATTCTTTAACTGAACGTCATTTGAGGTTAAAAAAAATCAATTGTTATCCCAGAAACCTTCTAATGCATTGTAGAATTAATTCTGGCCTCCCTAATTTGCATGGTTAAAAGTACTTCGAAAAACTGTGGGTTTAAAGAGAAAAAATAATTGGAAATCGCTGTGTGTTAGTATGTTGATTACCTTTGTACATGAACCTGTGGGATGATCAAAAATTTCTGTAACTATTTTTAATAGATATGTCAATTCCTTTGTTTAATGGTAAATTTTTGCAAAACACAGTTCACTGGGCAAACCATAAAACTGTAAACACATCTAAACTTATCCCTACTCTCCACAAAAAGGAAGATCAATAATTACGTCATCGTGATAGCTATTAGAGTGTCTGGGGAAGAAGCAAGGAAGTTAGCTTTTGTTTTGTTTTGTTTTGTTCTACTGCTTGGAACATAGTTTGGAGGGGAGTGAAACATTTTCCTCTTCAAATTATCCTTTTCCTTTTCTCTTTGTTCCCACGTGGCTAGTGCAATGAAAGATGGACCTGAGAGAGCCTGTCAGAGCCTGTCAACTGGAAGAGCCCCAGGACCTTCGGAAGCCCTAGGAAGATCCAAGTGGGAGTCTAGGAAGAAGAATAAATTATGATTTAGATCTAACATGTCCCTCAAAAGTCTCTTGTGTTCAGAGATGGGTCTTTTGGAAGGTGATTGGATCTTGGGGGTGCTATACTTATAGTGAATTAATCCACTCATCACTTCATAGCTGAATGTGCCGTTAGGATGGAGCCTGATTGGAGGAAATGGGCCAATGGGGGCAGGACTCAGAAGGGTGTGTTCTTGTTCCCATCTCCTCCCTTTCTTCCCTGTACTGCCTAACCACCATACATTGAGCAGCTTTCCTCTGCCCAGCTCTTCCATCGTGACACTTTTGCCTTGGAGCCAGCAGACCATTCGTGACCTGAACTCCCTAAAATTGTAAGCCAAAATTAACCTTGCCTCTTTTCAATTGCAGGTACTGGATATTTTGTCTCAGTGTCTGAAAAGTGACTAATACAGAAACACTGACCAGCTGTTCTTGCCTCACGTAGAAATGTTCATTCTTGGATATTGTCCTCTCTGCCTTCTGAGGAGGTAGCACCTTGAGGACAAGTTCTGAATGTAGATCTGTAACAGTGACTCTCAGAGTGTGGTCAGCAGACCAATAGTGAACTTGTCAGAATGCAAATTTAGGGCTCTATCCTAGAGGGACTGAATCCAAAACTCCGTAGTTCAACCTTTAACAAGGCTCCAAGGTGACATAATACAGACTGAAGTTGGAGAACTTCTATCCTATCAGTGTTAGAGTAGAAGAGCTATTTTACCCAGCTGGACGATGGAGGAGAGATGTAGGGTCAGAACCTCGGTGGGTAGTGAAGTATATGTGCTGTGTTGGGACCTGAAGAGTAGTGTCTGGCTGAGAAAGAAGAACTGACTCAATTTGCTTCTTGAAGACACAATTTAGACACTAGCCCTGTCTTCTGAATTTATTTTTGTATTAGCATCTGGCACTCTGACTCCTGATGCAGGATTAATCACTCTGTGGAAAGATCTTCTATAAGGCATTTTCAAAGGATCAGACAGGGTGTGCTTCTTGCCTGAGCCAGCGTGGGTTCTACAGTTGGGCTGCTCTTTGAGGCTGAGGCCATTTTCTACTTCTCTTGGGCATCCAGTGCCTTCTTGGTGATACCAGTGTACTGAGAACTATTTTCAGTGTTGCTCAGGGTGTCTCCCCATGAATGAACCGGTTATTATGCTATACAGCCCAGCTTGTTCTTGCACTGAATTGGTTTTGGTGGTTGAGTGGAAGTATCAAACCTTTGAGTACTAAGTACAGTGGTGACAGTTTCTAAGTACTGGATCCATCAAGATTTCTGAGTTTTGTGACTTTTTCAAACAGCTAATAATTATGAGCAGTTCAGGAGGATCATATGAACATGCCAAAGGCTTTTCGCTGTAGATGTTGGTACAGTAGGAAGACTGCAGGTTTGGGAGAAAGACCTAGGTTTGAATCTAGGCTCTAGCACTTAGTAGGCCAGTGGACTTCAACAAGTTGCTTAGTTTTAGTTTCCTTGGCTTGAGATGGGAATAATAATTTCTACTGTCTAAATTAGAGCTAATGGAATCAATGCTTGATGGTAACTTTTATTGCTGTTATTAATAAAATGATAGATTCTAGCTTGGATATGAAGTGGAAAAGTCTTTTTTGTTTGATTTGGAATGAATCCTAAATCCTGGGGTGGTTTTCCCACCTTGGTTTTGTTTGCAATGCTTCTATTAATATTGTTCTTTGGTTAATGAGCATATACCTTGATAGGAGCCTGAAAGTTGCTGGATATAAGGAAAAGAAAAGAATCAAGTGCAACATTTATCATAGGGAGTTGACGAAGTGTAAGGCTGGATACCTGAGCCAAAATTTCAACTGTTTTCATCATGCTTTTAAAAAGAAGGAACATTTTTCCTTCATTTCACTCTCCTGTTTGCTTTACTGGAAGGGGAGTGCCTTACCAAAGGTAAATGAGGTTAAGGAGCCTCGATTCTGGCGCTCACTAGCTGCACTGCCTGAGGCAAGTTGCTTAACCTCTTGAGACTCCTTTTCATCATCTATAAAAACAGGTTAATCCCCAGCATTCAGTGGTGTTGTAGGGTTAGGAACTCAGGTAACCCCAATTACCAGCCTTAATGGAACAGAGCAATAGAGAATCCAAAAAAGAAAGAATTTCTCTTGGGCTTTGGAGGCTCTTATGATTTTTTTCCTTAGAGATTTATCTCCCTGTTTCTTGGCATAGGTCAAGAGGAAAGTCCCTTCATCATGGGAACTATTCTCTCATTTTGGGAAAATATACCTATGTGGCAGGATTTAGCCAAGAAGATGTGCACACCTTCTGCAGGTAATTGAGAGCTGACCCTGAAGTGTTAGTAAACTCGAATTGACAGGCTACTTTATGAAGGGATTGCTTTAAATACTTATTGACTTTGAATATTTTTCATGACACTACGTCTCCATGTTCTCTCCTGGCAAAGCAATATTTTCAATCTATAGAGTATAAAAATAGATTATTTCCACCTGATATGTTGTGCTACCACCTGCCAAAAAGAAGATGGTTTCATTTCTCGAGAGGAGTCAGCTAATTCTTTCCCTTCCTTCATACCCTGGAATACAGCTATAGTTTGATCTTTTCTTTCTGTCGCAAGGGAGGTACAGCTGTGTTCCAAGCTCAAACACAAAGCCAGAAAAGCTCCTGAGGTTTTCAGGTCCTCATTCTGCTTCAGTGTTGAAATCCACCAGTCTAAAGAAAGAGTAGACCATCTGTAAGCACCCTCACTCTATTTTTTGTCTCAAATGCTAAGTTAACTTTGTCTCATTTTCTTAATAATCCTGTTGAGAGTAACTTGTACTTGTTCTATTTTTGTTTTTGAAATATGGTAAATCAAAACTATTTTCTTTGATTTTTTAAAATCATTTCCTGTATTTTGGCAGATACCATGTTAACTTGTTTATTCGTATTTCTTGTCTTTTTATGTAAAAAAGAGTTTGTGGTAAAATGAAAGCATCATGATGTACAAGGAGTGATAAAAATATACAGTAAATGCTTAAGTTTCAAAAATTTAGATGGTAAAAGACACATTGCCATCAATCCCCCTTAAAATACTCTCTCACTTTGAATACACTTATCTATCCCATAATTGTTGCCACTTTCTGAAGCAGTTCTGGGAGTCCTCTTTCATGCCTATTTTTACAAGGTGTGACCAGAAATATGGTGAGTGCTGCTGCCAAGTGTTATCCAACAGGAGGCAGGCTCCTAAAACCACTGTTATGTCCTCACTTACCATATTCACCAGCTCTGGCACCGTGTGACTTCTGGCTCTTCCCCAAAATCAAAATTACCAGGAAAGGTAAACTTTTTTAATCAATTTATGATGTCTGATCAGCCAGTACAGCACAACTAAAGATTCTCACAAAAGAGGACTTCCAGAACTGTTTCAGAAAGTGGCAAGAAAGATGGAATAAGTGTGTTCAAAGGCCGGTGGAGTATATTGAGGGAGGCTAATTACAACGTATCTTTTACTAAATTAGATTTTTAGAATTTAAACATTCAATGTAGTTTTTGGTCATAGCTTGAAAGGAGCACGCATGCTTTTGAGTTTGGTAGGTGCAACAGAGTCTATTGAATGCTAGCTATGTAACTTGAGACAAATCAATTCATCTCTCTGGGCTTCAGTTGATTTATCTACAAAAGGAGGATAATAATGCTTATTTCGTGAGATTATTGTATACATTAATGGTGATGGAGTAAAAGACTTTGTATAAGGTAAATATTCAACAAAATGTAGCTATAATTGATTCATAACAATAGAAGCCATACACTCATCTGAAGGCTTAACAAAAGTTATGCTTTTCATAGTTTCCCTTTGAGGTGCTACTGAATTCATTCTGTGTACAAAGGAAGTTAAGTAATGTGCTCAAAGATATGCAATTGGAAAATGCAAGAACCAGGCTTTAGCCCTGATTTATTTTACCCTAAATTTAGGGCACCTTCCCACTTGTGATAAAAGTCTAATTCTTTGCAATATCATGAAGACAAAAATTGTGAATACCAAAAACACATGCTTCTCCCATTCCCCTTTAAATCACTGATTGCCTTCTACCGCGTAGTATAATTGTCTATGCATATGTATTAGCTTTTCTATTAGCCTATGCAAAAAAAGAAAAAAAAAAAAAAGAAGTTTTGCACCTGTCTCTCTATTCCCAAACTGCTTGAGGTGGTTGGTTCATTGCTCAAGTTAATCTGTACCTGCCTTCAGTGACTCATTTGGAGGGATCAACAAGTTCACATGCTGATGCAAATAAAGAAGTGGGAGAGGACAGGTATTTCATAATCTGTCAGGAGACAAGCACTGACATATCAAAAATTGTATGCAAATGAAATGTTCTGTTTAAATAAATCAGTGAACAGAATGTACATGTTGTAACCATTTTCAAGAAATGCTCTGCAAAAAAAAAATTGTAATTGAAGGACTTACAGGATAACAAATTTGAAATGTGTTGGTCTGCTTGTTTAAGTCATATTTTAGGCTCCTGGGCCATGACATCTCGTCCTATCAAGCGACACTGTACTTCATAAAGACTTAAAGCTATAAATAATTCCGAATGGCTAATTACAGAGTTGCTTCTGGTCCATTTTATGCTATACAGACTTGCTCCCTTTGAGAGAGATGTCAGGCTCACAGTTCACTTAATGACCCTCAGGAGAATAACACTAATCGGATAGACTCAACACAGCAAGCATTCCATGTTTCATACATGAAAACTTAACTATCGACTAAGTCCTGTTGGTTGTTTCCCAATGAACCAACCCTAGGAATAAACTAGGGACCTGGGTGATCCCAGGGATGCGTTCCACTGAGGTAAGAAGAGCAGTGGCAGAGGTTTTACGAGTGGACCTTGGGAGTCATCGCTTTTCTCTTCTTGGTTTACGAGTGCTTTTTGGCAGGGTAGGATGTATAGGTGTGTTAACTGCTTTGTGCCTTGGCGTGTTCATGTAGAGCACTGTTTCTCAACTGGAGGATATTTTGCACTCCGGAGGATACCTGGAGATCTTTTTTTTTTTTTGGTGGTGCCGGGGATCAAACTCAGGCCCTTGTACTTGCAAGGCAAGCACTCTAATCACTGAGCTAAATCCCCAGCCCCTACCTGGAGATTTTGAAGACATATTTGGTTGTCACAACAGGGAGCAGGGATGGGGGAGTGATGCTACCAGCCTCTGATGGGAAGAAGCAGAAGTCAAGGATACTGTTAAACATTTCACACAACACAGGGCAGTTCCCATGACAAATATTTATCCAGCTCAACAGTGCAGAGACATCCTGATTTAAATTGACAGTGGTTATGTCTTGAACCAACCTCTTCCAGTGAAATGGTAGACAATTTTCCTTTGGCGGAACACTTTTGAGATCACTGGATAAAAGTTGCTGTGTAAGTTAAAAAAAAAAAAAATCATGTTGCTACAAGTCCTTCGACCTCAGTGAAGCTTGCTGACAGGGTCTGACTCAGCTCCTTCCCGCATTTTAAAGGGTTATCTTTGCTCTCATTGGGGATTGTCTTTTTTTAAAGTTTGGTTTTTTTCCAAAAGTAGTTCAAATTTTAAAGGTTTGGTTCTATATCGCCCAGTTTTCTAAGTTCTTTCTGACATATTATTAAGACGCTTAAAGAGAACATTCCAAATTGGTCTTGGTTCTGGACTAAAGGATACTTATTTTCCCATGGCCAAGGACCCAAATGAGCCTTTAAAATGATTGCGCTCCTGGCTGATTTGACAGCTTACCAGCACATGAAAAAAGCAAAGTTAGGAAAAGCAACCGGAGCTTTTCAATGGCTCTTCTTTCCTTCAGCTCCTGGAAAATGTTCGTCACTTGTCCCTCGGGATCATACAGAGAATGACAAAGGAGGGAAAAAACAATTTCCAAAGTAGATACTCTCAAGAACCATATTTATTTGTTTTGGAACCATCTAGCAAAAAAAAAAAGAAAAGTAAAAGAAAACAGCCACACAGACAAGACAGTTTAAAACAAAACCAAGCCTGCTTCTGATTCAAGTCATCTTGCAGCTAACCTGTCAAAATTCAGTGGCATCCTATCAAGTTGGCCTAAAAACTCGATTGGTTTGCGGTATATTTTAGGAATTCCTTTGACTTTGGCAGACACTGGAAAATATTAAATGTGTTAGAAACCTGGGAAGTGAAGAAAATGGAGAAATAGAGCTTATTTTCATGGAAAGTGAGTTGTATGCTAAGTTTCTGGGAATAGCTTCCCTATGAAAAGATGACTTGACTAAGGCTGAAGATTGAGAAAGAAGTATCAAGCCATCGAAAATCAGGCTCTGAGAAATAGAATTTCTACCTAAGAAAATTTCTTTTGGCACAGGAACCACTACTTCATTATCCATGGGAGAGCATTCTGCCAGGCTGTTAATATTTTACATTAGTTCAATGAATTCCTTTAGTGGATGGCAAAAGTTATCAAAACATGGCAAGCTGGAGGGCATGGCGGGGAAGGACTGCAAGGCGAGGAGGCTGCCCGAGTCAGGAAGCAAGCCCTAGAGAAGCAGACTTGCCACAGTTTTATGAACGGGAGCACCTCAGCCTTCACTTTGATGTCTCAGGGACCGGACCGTTCTCTAGAGTTTTGTTCCTTCCACTGTTTGAAGAGGATTGTGGGAAGGCAGTTAGCTCACAGTGATGACCTTAGCATTATGAATAATGCTTGGGGGCTAGACCCAGGATGCTGGCAACTGACTGTTGGATTCCCAGAACACTTTACACAATGATGGCTGGCACGCCAGGTCAGCAGAGTGACTGTCAAAAGAAATGCAGGCAGCAGAAATCCACTGAAAGTAGACATTAGAAACTAGATATTTCAACCAGATTTTGCAACAGTGTCTTTGTTTCTTTCAGTGCTTTTTTTTTCTTTCAGTGTGGTGAGGTGGTTTTTACTTTGTCGTAAGTTTGTTATTCTTAATTCATAGAATCATACAGCTTGAAAAGTATCTTTCGGTTCTATTTAAATGACCCCTCTGTCTGTCTGTCTGTCTGTCCCTCTCTCTGTCCCCCTCTCCCCTCACCTCAACTTCTTATGATTGCTGTAATCAGTCATGGGAGAAATCCATGACTTATCAAGAAACCAGCAATCATATCTACAGTCCTGTTTAGATTTCTCTTTTCCATGTTGGTTAAATGGGGAAATGGGTTAAATTAAAGAGGAACATAACGTATTATGAACGGTAGAACATTAAGGTAGGAGTGACATTTCCTATGCAGGGTTGGGGGTAGAAGCAGGGAGATTTAACTTTTATAGGGAAGAGTAAACAGATGCTCAAGAGTATTGATTATTTCCACAGTAGGGGTAAAAAAGACTGTTGGGTGGGAATTTCAAAACCAGTATCTTAAAAATTGCCACTGCCAAATTAAGAGGCAAAGTGGTGCACAGCAGTAGTTAGCAAACTCTATTTTAAAGGACCAAGTAATAAACATTTTAGGCTTGTGGGTCCTTTGGTCTCCATAGAAACTACTCAACTCTCATGTAATATGACAGCAGCCATAGTTAATACAAATAGGCTGTGTTTCAGTAAATTTACTTGTGGACACTGAAACTTGATCTCCACTTAGTTTGAATGTCACAAAATAGTAGTCTTCTTTTAATTTCTATCAATCGTTTAAAAATGTAAAAGCCAGCCAGATTTAGTGACACATCCCTGTAATCCCAGTTCTCAGGAGGCTGAAGCAGGAGGATTGTGAGTTCAGGGCCAGCCTGGACTATGTAGAAAGACCTTGACTCAAAAAAAAAAAAAAAAAAGGTCAAAGCCATTTTTAGCTTGTAGACCATGAAGTAGCACAATAGATTTGCTATGTGGGCTATAGTTTACTGACCCCTGGTATCCACTAACCAGTCCAATTATTTACATACAGGATGACCAAAAATTGCATTTTTCATTAATTTTTATAAGATATTAGAGCAGGAAATATAAAAATGACAATTTTATCAAATTTATTCAATACAAGAATCGACCAGTTGAAATGATGCCTGCCTGAGCAACGCTCGGGATGGTCAGTACGTGAACAAACACACTGCCCAAGTGATGCTCGGGGGTAAACTGTTAAGTGGGTATAGAAATCACTGTGATTCTGGAAGCAGACAGACTTGTGTTAAAAACCTGGCCCCAGCCACTACTAACTACTTGATTTGCCTAGGGGCAGATCAATTTGCTAAGCTTCAGTTCCTTCTTGGAAAACGAGGATAGTATAATCTCCCCTTTATGGTTATTATGGTGATTAAAAAAGTTAACGTAAGTAAAGTGCCCAGTACTTTGTGCTCCCTTAACAGATGCTAACAAGATATTAGTAAAAACCATTTCATTGACTACTTGTGCTAAATTTCAGTGTCTTCACATTTGCAGTGGGCAGGTGTCATTATTCTTTTCTTTGAAGGTAACATAAAATCACATTTTCTCAGATCTGTCACTAGTTTTGTTCCACAAGGATTCTTTCATCCAAATACATTTCTATAATCTCTTGCAGGAGTGTACATATCCAGACTTAAAATGAACCCGTCTATATTCTTTCCCACATGAACAGATCAATTAACATTTAAAACATGTTGATCCTGAAACTTACATTGCTCCAGGGAAAAGCTTGTCAGGTTCAGATTAGGATTTACACCTGAGAGTGACTGTGTTCCTGGTTAGTCCCTCTCATCAGAGCGGGCAGGACAAGAAAGAGTCTCTGGTTTCACTTCAGGGCCTTGTATCCAGGACAGAACGGGAGATGACTGCAGGAATAGTGTCAGTGTGGCTTTGGCTAGATCATGTAAGTGAGCACCCAGAAGAAAAAATTTACTCAGAGTAAGTCTTCATATCTAATTTTTCAAACTTGAAGCATTCCTCTGACTCCATAATTTGTGAAAATAGCCACCCAAGAGAAATTCCAGCCTCAAAATCTGAACTCACTTGAACCCAGATGCTTAGTCGGACTTTCCCTTTGAAAGAAATAACTTTTCCTCCATCACTTATTGTGACTGTACACAGGAAAAATTTGGTCCATGGGCCAGGACTAGGATAGAGTAGGGCATTTACATCAGATGCAAAATTTAAGGATTGGCAAAACAAACAAAGTCAGTAATCAAGTTAGATAGCATTTTAGTGGAATATTTTAAAAATCAAAGTTAAGGCATGAAAATCTGTAATAAAACATTTTAAATAAAGACAGGATCAGTAACAGAGCTGGCCAAGCCATATTGGATCCAATGTAAGAGGAAAAATCAGCAGTTCTGATACAACAGATCTCGTTTCGATTTCTTCATGACTTCTTCACCCTTGGGGGATGCATGTAAATTATTGCTATAATTAAAAACATTGACTTAGGACCTGAGTTAGCTCAGTTGCTCTATTTCCCTTTCTTTGTTGCTTACCCTTTCTGCATTCTCTTCTTTGACGGTTGTGCTCTGTCCTCTTTCTTCTGTTATCACTTTTCATTCTGCTACTTTCTTTTGGCACATGGCCGTGACCCATTTAGTCTTCATTAGATTTTGCAAGAAAAGGGACCAAAGAGCTCTTTTATTTACAACAGCAGAATGTCTGTCTATAAGTCGATAGTAACTCTAAGGTGCAAATGCCTTTTGTTGATGGTGTTTATATCCTCTTGCCTTGAGATCAACATTCTCACGATTCCCTTGACTTCAATCTGGGAAATTTTGCACTCTGTGAAAGCTGATAAACCATAATTAGGTCCAGGAGTTTCCCTCGAATCTCCCAGTGACAATCTTAGAGTAAGTGCTGGCGAGTGCAGTAGCCCTCTCTTCTGCGACTCCTGGCAGTCACGAGCACATTCTTTGCAGACAAGGGTTTGAAGCTCACATGTTTGAAGTGAGCGCGCTGGGATCTGCAGGGCTATTAATGTGGCAGCATCTGGCATTTGTAATGTGAACAAAAGCTCCCTTGCTCTTTGTTAATCTTTATCCCAGATGGGAGCATGGCTTAGTACCAAGAAAGTTTTCAGTTTTCCTCCCAGGGAGAACTAAGCCAGAAGCCCAGAATGCCACTGGGAAGTGACCATGGGAATAAAGGTCAGTGCTTTCGTCTCTTCCAAACAGTATCTCGAGAACCATGAGGACATAACCTCCGGTGAACGATTTTCAATGGCAAGAAATTATATTAACACTGATTGCATCCAATTCTGTAATTCTATAGCAGCTAACTGAGCAGATAACCAGGAAGTGGGCGAATTTTTATTATTTTCCAGTGTTTAAAAACGTGTTTGCTTTTTTGTTGCCGGTCTGTATATATGTTCTAGTTCCTTTAGTGCCGACTGTAAGCTAAAACAGTAAAATAAACATGTCACATGTTTATTCGCATACTGTCCAAACACACACCAAGTGTTTTTGTGGTTGGTTTGAAGTTTTGATTTTGGTTTTCTGTATTTATTTTTCTTTTAAGAAACAATGTGAATATCCTGTGCCGGGATAGGGTGGGAGTTGAGGGGACATAGCTTTTTTCCAGAGAATGAGAGAAACGGGTTAGTTCCTCCACCCTTGAGATGAGGGGAAACCTTCCGCACACGAAGATGAAAAGTCCTGACTCTTTGGGAGTAAATCCACCGTAAGTATTGAGCAGTGGTTCTCAAACTTGAATGTGCATTAGAATTGCTTGCTGGGTTCCGCCGTCAGAGTTTCTGATCAGGCTGAGGTAGCCTTGGCAAGTTTTTCTTTCCTTCAGTGTTGGGGGTTGATCCCCAGGCCCCCTCACTGAGCTATACCCTCAGCCATTTTTATTTTTTAGTCTCATTAAACTGCCAAATGAGTTGCCCAGGTTGGGCTCGAACTTGCCATCCCTCTGCCCCACCCTCCCAAGAGTGCTGGGATTGTGGACACGTGCCGCCACACCCCGCTGAGCCTTGGCGTTAACAAGACCTCGGGTGCAGGTGCTGCTGCCGCCGCTGGTCCAGAGACCACATTTGAGGATCGCTGGTATTTTTATTTCTAAATTTTTAATTAAAAAAAAAAATTCAGTGTAGAGAAAAGTTGAAAGATTTTATAGTGAACACTTATTTAAACCTACCACCGAAGTTTTAGATCTTTTTTTATTGTTGTTGTAAGAATATTTCATCTGAGATCTACCCTTTTAAACAATATTTTAAATACACGGTATCAGATTGTTAACTACAGGCACGATGTTGTACTGCGTCTCTAGAGTTTATTCATCTTGCTAACTGAAACTTTATAGTATATGTTGAGTGTCAACTCCCCATTTTCATTTCGCTTACCGAAGCCCCTGGCAAACCATCACCCCACTTTAGCTTCTATGAGTTTGACTATTTTAAGCACCCTATATAAATGGGATCATGTGGTGTTTGCCTTTCTGTAATTGACTCGTTTCACTTTGCATATCCTCAAGGTGAATTCATGCTGTTGAATATTGCAGGATTTCCTCCTTTTAAAGACTGAACAGTATTTCATCATGTGTGTTTACCACCTTTTCTTATCCATTCACCTGTCAGTGGACATTTAGCTTGTTTCTACATCGTGGCTGTTATGAATAAGGATGAGATAAATATGGGAGTTACAAATATCTCGTCAAGATGCTGATTTTAATTCTTTCGATAAATATTCAGGAATAGCTTGCTGATAATTCTATATTTAATATTTTGAGGAACCTCTATATTGTTTCCCATGGTGACTGTATGTTCCAGTCAATGACGTGAGAGTTCCAATTTTCCATATTTTCATCAACATTTATTACCTTTTGCTTTTTGGTCTGACCATCCTGTTTAGGTGTGAGGTGATAGCTACTGGTGGTTTTGAATTGCATTCCCCTGATGATTAGTGATACTGAGCATCTTTTTATGTAACTTTTACCTCTTTCTATGTCTCCTGTGGAGAAATGCCTGTTCTGGTCTTTGACCATTTTTAACAAGGTAATTTTTTGTTCTTTGTTTTTTGCTATTGAGTATGTATTTTGGACGCTGAGTCTTTATCACATGCATGTATATTATTTGCACATGTTTTCTGTAGAGGTAACCTTTTCACGCAGTTGTTTCCTTTGCTGTGCAGAAGCTTTTGATTTTGGTGCCGTTCCATTTGACTAACTTTTGCTTTAGTCGCCTGTACTTTTGGAGTAGTATTGAGGAAATCGCTGCCCGGCCCCATGTCATGGAGTTTCTGTGTTTCCTCCTAAGAATTTTGCAGTTTCAAGTCTTCTGTTTAAGTTTGTGATTCACATTGAGGTGGGTTTTGTGTGAAATACGAGGGTCCAGTTTCACTCTTGCGGGGTTATCCAGTGCTGCCAAAGCTAGTTGCTGAAAAACTGCCCTTTCCCTGTTCTGTGTTCCTGGTCAAAGACCAGTCGACTGGGAATGTATAGGTTTATTTCTGGGCTCTCTATTCTCTTTTATTGTTTTATTTGTCTATCTTTCTGCCACTCCCATACTGTTTTAATTGCTGCAGCTTTGTATGTCATGCATTTTGAAATCAGAGAGTGTTAGGGATTTAGCTTTGCTTTTGTTTCTCGAGTTTTTTGGCAGTTTGGGGTCCTTTGCAATTCCTTATGAATTTTAGCATTTTTTTTTTATATTTCCGTAAGAAATGCCAATGGGATTTTGATAGGGACCCCACTGAATCTGTAAGTTGGTTTGAGGAGTATGGGCATTTTAACCATATTAAATCCTGCAATTCATGTACATGGGATGTCTTTCCATTATTTTTATTTTTAATTCCTTTCATCAATTTTCTGTAAGTTTCGGTTATACAAGTCTTTCACATTCTTTTTAAGGTTTACCCATAAATATTTTTTGATGCTATTGTAGATGGGATTGTTTTCTTAATTACCTTTTTGAATAGGTTATTAGTGTACAGAAACACAGCTGATTTTGTATCCTGAAAATTTACCAAATTCCTTTATGGATTCTAACAGCTTTTTGGTGGAGTCTTCAGGGTTTTCTAATAGAAGATGTCACATGATACAGACTTCAAGTATGATTTATTAAGGCACCCAGTTCCACTAACATTCTTGAAGATAGAAAAGGTATTGTAGAAAAGAAAAGCCCCAGGTATTTTAAATTTTGCATGATGTTTTTACAAAGTTTGCTTTGGTAGGCTGTAGACATTCAATGAATTGTTCAATGAATCCGGTGAAACTATTGCCTTTCTCTGAAGAAAGCTGACTTTGAATTCAAGGATGAAGGAAAACTACACCATTTCTAAGATTTTAGAAAGATACATTTTAAATGTTGGGTACAACCTTCAAGTAATTATTTGGTAAGGGACAAAGTAGATCTTCAGCACATAAGTTAGAAAGAAAGGAAGGAAGGAAGGAAGGAAGGAAGGAAGGAAGGGAAGCTGATCCTCTCTGAGTTTGTCAATCACAGCTATGTTGTGAGGAGAGAGAACACAATGATAGGCAAAAGACATGTGCCTTCCAGTCAGATGACTTCACTTTGAATCCAGGCACTGACATTTACTAGCAGTGTAATCCTGGAAAATCTATTAGCATCTGGAGCCCTAGCTACTTTTTTCTGTAAAATGAAGAAATCTATCTATTTTACGGGTAATTGTGTAGACAAGATATGTGTGCTAACTTGCTTGATATATAAAAGTCACTCAATAAATATTACTCTGGCATAACTTTCCCCAGGGCTCAGTATTGTTCCTTTGCTCTTTTCTGTTGGTTCTTTCCCCAAACTTGGGTGGTCTCCTCTTGCCCGTGATCACTAGAACTGGTGAATTCCTGAAGGAGACTCTGCACATATCCAGAATTCTCTCTCCCATAGCTCTTCTCTTCCTCGGATACTTTGGCCTGTGAACTCTAACCACACTGGTCTCCTGGAATGTTTCTATATCCCAGGCATCACTCTCCTTCATTCTTCTGATGTTGGGGGTTGGAGAACTATTGTTTCACACATGTTGTCCATTTTCTAGTTGTTTCAGGCAGTAGAATAAATCTGATTGCTGTTATTTCATCTTGGCTGGAAGTAAAGACTCATTATTTTTTAAATTGTTCTTTTTTTATATTGTGAAATACACACACATAAGAGCATTTTAAATATACAGGTACCTTTTAAATAATAAAACAAACACCGTTCTACACCTCAACCAAGTAAAAAACTAAAACATTGACACTGTTTCACAATTTCCCTCCAAGCTCTCCCCAGTTCCATTCCTTTCCTTTCTCCCCTGAGAAAACAATTCTCCTGAAATTCAACATTTATTCACCTTTTTTCTTTATAGCTTTATCACCAATGTGTATATGCTTAAGTGATGGTGGTTTTTATTCTTACTGTTTCTATACTTTCTCTAAGTGAAACATAGCTTATGTATTCTTTTATGAATTGTTTTATTCTACATTATTTTTATTATCCACTTAGGTATAGTTTCTGTATTTTCATTGCTGGTTAGTACTCACATTTTATCTATCTATTCCGTTGCTGACGGACCTTTGGGTTGTTTCGAGTTTGGAGTTATTGTGAGCAGTGCTGCTTTGGTCAGTCTTGTACCTCTTCCCCAGTGCTCATGCATATAAACTGAAGTGAAATTACTGAAGTCGCATTATATATACATGTTTAGATTTTTTAATGATGACAAATTGTTCAAAATGCCTAGACCAATTTATACAACCTACAAAATATGTGAAAGTTCTATTGATTCACGTCTTCTGCACTTGGCTTTGGTGGACTTTAATTTTTACAAAACTGGTGGCAACATATTGGATCGTATTTTTTTTTATTTGCATTTCCCTGTTGATGAAGTTGAATATTTTTAATATGTTATTTGTCTATTTTTTTGTTTTCTACTCATCTGTCTGTTTTTGTTTTGTTTTGTTTTGTTTTTGGTCCGGGACTACAGTACTGGGGCTTGAACTGAGCCGAGGGTCTTCTTCACACTAAGCCGAATCTCTAGCCTTTTTAAAAAATGTTTGTGTTTTGACACAGAGTCTTGCTAAATTGCTGAGTGACCCAGGCAAGGCTAGACTTGAACTTGTGGTCCTCCTGCTTCTGCCTCCCAGAGCAGTCGGGGTACCTTTATGTGTTGAAATATCTTGTCTCATTTCGTGGTTTGCCTTTCACTCTTTTTTATGAAGGCTTTTCAGAAATTCTTAATTTTAATGCAACCGGACTTATCAGTTTTGCCTTTAAAATTGGGAATTAAGAAAAACCATTGAGAAAATTCTTCACTACCCTCAAGGCTGTGGAGATATTTTTCCTTTGTCCTATTCTAGACATTAATTTTTTGCCGTTCACATTTAGAACTTCACCGCACTTAGAACTGGTTCATGAGTGCACTGACCTGCACAATTACCTGATTGCCTTTAAATTTTTTTTGATAGTACATATTTGCAGTACATAATGTTTACACTATAATTTTTTTAAATCACAACTCAGGTTAAGTGTCTTATATTTCTGCTTTTACACACTGCCCCACCATATACTCAGATCTCAATTTCTTCCTTCATCCTCTTAATTTTTTCTAGTTTTTCTCACTTCTCCCATTTATTTCAACCATTGTGCTGTTGCTACTGCATGGTTTAGAATTCGTCTATTTTCTGTTTTTTGAAACAGGGTCTCACTATGTACTTCAGGCTGGCCTTCAACTCACTGTAGCCCAGGCTGGCCTTGAACCTGTGGCGATCCTCCTCCTGCCTCTCCCTTCTGAGGGCTGGGATTACAGGCATGTGGCACCATGCCTAGCTGATTCTTTTCTCACTACTGAAATAATTAAGAAATGACTAGTTACCTAAAAGTAAATTAATAAAATTATCAGATGAAATCTAATGAAGACTAAATATAATCTAGATATGTATGTGTGTATATATATATGGTGTGTACCTTATTTACAATTAAGTTTATTAGTGCATATTAGTTATACAGATTAAAGGATTTCATTTTGGCAGATTTGTGCATGCATGAAACAAATTTGGATCATTTTCACCCCTATTATCCTCTTCTTTTACCCTCATTCTTTTCCTCCTGTCTAATAGCCCTGCCTTTTTTCATGTTCTCTCTCTCTCTCTCTCTCTCTCTCTCTCTCTCTCTCTCTCTCTCTCTCTCTCCAATTCCACAGATGAGAGGAGATACATAATATTTATCTTTTTGAGTCTGGCTTATTTCACCTAATTTGATGATCTCCAGTTCCATCTATTTCCCTGCAAATGACATGATTTTTCTCATCGTCTTTGGATGAACAATACCCCATTGTGTATATATCTCATATTTTCTTTATCCATTTGTCTATTGACAGTTCTTATGCTGATCACACAGCTTACCTATTGTGAATTGGGTTGCAACATGTGTATGCAAGTAAGATTAAGATTTCTTAATTTAAGAGTCTTGGGGTTTGTTTTCTCCAGCTTTTGGTTTTGAGAAGTAGAGACAGGAGAGTGCTTCCCTTTTTACTTCGTAAACTTCTTTGTTATATATTTCACAATGAGAACATATCGTTTTTATAACCAAATATTTAACAAAGATTTTAAACATTGACCCTATCAAAAAAATTATATCCTGCCTCAGAATTATTTATAGAGAATTTAAAGAGATAAATGTAAAAGTCAAATCTTTGGGAAAAAATAGAAGTGAATATCCATAAATTAAAATTAGGTGAAAAAAATAAAAGACTTTCAATAATTTTGTATTTCCACATATAAACCAATAGCCACCCAAGTTAAAAACTCTTTGCTTATTTATAGTTTTAGTGTTTAGTTAGGACATTTTGATAAAGCAAGTGTCAGTAGTCAGCTTTCCAAAGGAGTTAAAAACCAAGATGAAAGAGTCTTTTTGGCCTGCTGCACCATTAGAAGATTTTTGCTAATGTTTTCAGAAATCAGACAGAAGGGAAGGGGGGTTCTGGGTAGGCTATTCTCTAACTAGAACATAGTCAAACAGGAAAGGATGAGAGGAGACAGCTGTCAGGGAGACCACAGCCTGGCAGGAAAAGGCAGAACACGTCTGGAACATTTCTTACTATGCTACTCGTAGACTCTTCCTTTTTTTCTGGCCACAGGCAAGAGTCCCAGAGAAGACAGAGCAATCGTTTGAGAAAGGAATGTCTGGGCCACCAACCACCCGGTCACTCTGATCGGCATCAGAGAGGGGAGACAGTGGTAAGTGAGAAAGTACGGCAGCTCTTGGCACCAGCCAGGTGTGACTAGCCCTGGGAGGAAGTGGCATTGAAAAAAGGAAGACTCAGGATGTGCTGTGGAGAAACCAGTGCTGGAGAAGCTGACTGGATGTCAACTAAGCAGTCATACGAACAGGGAAGGGAAAGTTTGTTGAGAGCTTAGCTGCTCAAATTTTAACTGTTTATGCCTATTTTTCTTCCAGTTTAAACTCATATTTGGAAATACTGGTTAATATTTATGCTTAGATTATTTTTCTTCCTAAATAAAGATCTCTATTTTGGTGTGGGGATGGTGTTTTCAGAAGCATTATTGAATGCAATAATGTGCTAACATCATCCCAGTAAACTGCACCTGTGAGCAGCCTCGTCTTGAAAGTCATGAGGTCGCAATTTAGCCAGAACTCCCAGTACGGATAGCTTAGCTCAGCATAGGCCAAGAACACATCCTCTGATTTCTAATTTCCTCTTCAAACTGAGCCCAGCAGATCGAACTAATCAGTCAACACTGAAACTATTCTAATCGCACCTAGATCTGGGGCATAGCAATCCGTGATACCCTATCTCTCCCATTTCTCCTGGGTTCTGTGTGGGGTGCAGACATGATCAAGGATCTCCTCCTGCAATGAATGAGTAACAGGAGACAGAAAAATTAGGGGAGGCTCTGAATCCAGTCCAGCACAGGTAGGTCCAGTCTAGTTGCTATTGCAAGAAGGACGAGAGGCAATGTCAATTCTAGGCATTGGCCTAAATGGGCAGGGTTGCCATATACAAAGCCTAGTGTGTCCAAGTCAGCCTACAACTTGCCTGGCTATCACTGTGTGTATTATTTCTCTCTCTCTCTCTTTTCCTCCCTCCCTCCCTCATATCTCTGTCTCTGTATAGGTGGGTACACAATTACTTTCATTGTAAGATTCAGAAAATTACAGACCACTTGAAATATACAAATAGAGATTATATAACATAGACTTCATTTTTCATTGCATCCTTTGCTTGTATCGGCCTTCTCAGGTCTGCCTTCTGCTAGCTCACTGTGGTGCCCACAGGTTGGCCACTGCTTAGCAGCTTGTCTAGCTGGAAGAAGTAGAAGTCTCTCATTCTATCATGGCAACTTCTCCAGCTTAGGTGCCTATATAGTCAGTCCCCTCTGCCTGAGAATACGGTGCTACTTTTTAGGTTGCATTAGACTTTAACAAGTTTAACATTCACGTGCTGCATTCTGCTCTCCTCTTTTGTTTTGTCTTTTTGTTTTAAGGTATTTCCTGCACACTTGAGTAGCTCTTTCTTACAGTGCAGCTTGGTTAAGGAAAGGTGGAGTTCCTTAACTTTATTCCCTCCTTGTCTGCTGACAGAACCAGTAGAAAATTAATTGTTGCTTCCTGTTATCAGCTAGATTTTTTTCCTGCAGCTGTCGCTACTAATCAGCGTATTAACAATACTCTCTGAATTTATATATCTAAGTGATCTACTTTCTCCACATCCTTGCCAGCATTTGGTATTGTCACTATTTTTATTTCAATTATTCTTATAGGAAGGCAGTAATATATTAATTTGGTTTTAATTTGCATTTCTCTGATAACTAATGATGCTGAACATCTTTTTGGTGCATAGCAATCATCCATATATCTTCTGTGAAATATCTATTCATGTCTCTTGTCTATTTTCTTGTTGAATTATCCCTGTTGAATTTTGAGAGTTCTTTATATTTTAGATACTAACCCTCTGTTGGGTTTACAGTATACAAGTACTTTCTCTGCTCTGTAGTTTGCCTTTTCTTCCTCTTCACATGGGTTTTCTTTTTAACAGGGCAAATGTTTTAAATTTTATGATTCAGATTATCTTTTGATTAAATTTATGTAATTTGATTTAAATTTATGATTAAATTTCAACTTTAAGGTTCAATTTATCTTTTTTTTTCTTTTATAAATCGTTCTTTGGTGTCAAGTCTGAGGACTCTTGGCCTCACTGTACCTCCTGAAGGTTTTCTCCTACAGGTAGACTTGTGTCTTCTACTAACTATGGGGGCTTTTCAGCTATTATTTCCTTACTCTTTCAGTTAATCCTTCTGTGACTGCAGTGATATGAATGTTGAATCTTTCATTATTTTCCCACAGTAGTTCTCTCAAATTTACTGCTTCTCTCCTCTGTCATCTCTACTCTAATACAGAGTAGTAGAATTTTTTTTGCAAATTTCTCTTGCAGTATTTTTTCAGTTTGTTATGGTTTAAATTTTAAAGTGTGTTTCAGAAGTCTCATATGTTCAGAGGGAGGACTTTCCGAAGGTGACTGCATTAGACGTCATCAGTGGGTTAACTCAGTGTCGGTATCTCACTTTGATAGCATTATTGAGAGGCGACAGAAACAGGAGATGGGTCCTTGTTGAAGGGAGTGAATTATGGGGGCATGATCTTAGGGACTATTTGTGGTTCCCGACCCAGACATTTCTAGACACTGTCTGGCTCTCTCCCTCTGTGTTTCTCGGCCACCATAGGTGTGCAGCATTCCTGCCCCATGCTCCATCACGGTGAGGTTCTTTTTTTTTTTTTAACATTTTCTTTTTTTTTTTTTAATTTTTTTATTATTTTTACCAAGAACATGTATTGGTACATTGTATACATAATGATCATAATCAACATGGTTATTTTGTACCTGTACATGATACATCTTGGTTTTCCCCCCTCTTCCTCCCCTTCCCCTCCCTTCCATTCACCCACCCCTCCCTATTTGCAACAAGTGTAGCTACACTTTATCATTTTTTCCCCTTTCATCTTACTTTTCTTTTAACCTTCTTCTTTATCCCCCTTTTCCCTTTCTAGTTCTCCTCTCTTTTGAATACTATCTCTCTTTTTTTTTAAACATAATATCTATTCTACCACTTTGTCCTTATTTACACTTATGGTTTCTCATATCAGAGAAACAATTCGATGTGTA